>JACXGJ010007815.1:0-29116 GCA_016801105.1 Esox niger
GAGAGAGAGAGAGAGAGAGAGAGAGAGAGAGAGAGAGAGAGAGAGAGAGAGAGAGAGAGAATATATAAATATATACTCTGGGTGTACAACATATTGGTGTGCACTCATTAGATTAGGCTTGCCAATGTTCTTTCTCAGTGTTCACTCACAATGATTCATTGTCCTGGTCAAAGGGTTTATTTTTAAAGTCATTTATGAACCCTTTCTTTGCAGTATGTCCTATCCACCACACAAACGATTACTCAAATTTACTTTGTGGAAGTCCAATACGTATATAATGAAACAATGGCCAACGAAACCAGCATGTAGAGTATTTATAAAATAGAAAAACCAACTCAATGTGGTTCAGAACTTGAACAATAAACATTGTCATTTACTCAGGTGATACGTGATACTTAATCAATCACTCGCCCATATATTACGTAACAGCACATTTTATAGAAAGCAAATACTTACCTTTACAGGTGTGTGTAGAGGATACATAAAAACCTTTACGCTTTCTAGGTCAGTCCTCTGTCCACAGCACTCCGGTAAACTCCTTTGGCTCAAATTGTACTTAATACAATATGCAATGTGGGTGAAATATCACAAAGTCAAGACGCATTGGGCTCAATAACACTTTTCCCTAACAGGGAAAACTTTTCTTGCCGCTCCTTCGGAACAGAAGTCCAAACAGCGACAAACTAAACTCCGCTTTCAATTCCTGGTCTTCCTCCTTCTTGGCACAAGCATTGCTGTCGCTGGATGCGAGGAACCATCCCCACTGCTTTACCTGATCCGAACAAAGTAACGGTTTCCCATATCGCGAGCGTTCCCAGTTGAATGACAATCTCGGGAAAAATGTTTAGACATTGAGGCAGCTGTATGCCTACTCAACATATTCAGCAGCACTAGAGTGAAAGTGAAGGGGGGGATTAAAGTGAAGTGCACCGCGTCCAAAGCGAATAGCTATTTCCGATCTCTCTCGTTCCGTCCCTGTCTCAAAAAGCGTGCGCATTAGTAAGTTAAAACACATAGACCACACGTATAGGCTAGTAGGCTACGCCAATATATATTTTACCTTCCTTCGTTTATAAAAAACGATGTACTTTCGACATGGATCTGAATCAATGTCAGACAGGAATGCCCAATGTCAAATTAGTTATCAAGTGTCTATTTTGTGACACGGATCATTCGTCAGCGTTTGTGAATATCAGTTTGTCAATGAATCTATACAGACACAATAAGTGATATACGTTATTAAAAACGATGAAGGTTCCCACGGCAGACTGGATATGAGTCACCAGAGATACCCAAAATGTCCAGACGTGCAGATGCGTTTAGGTTGAGTCAGTCACGGTTCAGACGTACGAGATGAACTGAGAGAAACGACGTCCTCACTCTGAGCCCAGGGTTCCCAATATCATCTCATGCAGACAAAGCCAACTTCCCAAATGATTAATGTCCAACAACACAGGAAGGCTGTCTTGGACATGTCTGGAGACAGCTGCAGGCCTATTTTCCAGTGAATTAATTTGAGTTCATTTATTGGAGCACATACATGAACAGAATAGCTCTAATCATTGACTGTAGCAATTACAAAGTAGTAAAAAGTTTGTATTCAACTTGACTGCACACTCCTTTGTAAGTTATTATAAAATTCATCCAAAAAAGTGAGCAATAGACATCTATGCAAAACACAATAAGATAGAAAATAAACAGACCCTAAATTAGCTTTTCAATCCACAAAAATATTCTCACAAACACTGGCGTAGCGTGGTAACACCGGCCCAGGGTGCAGATGGCCCCACCATCCCTGGCGGGAACAAAAACTATGGGTTGGTATACACACATCAAGCCGAACCTGCCATAGGTCAGGCTACAACCTGCCGTCTGATTGTGATAACAGAATATAGAAACACACAATGTGAAACAGCCTACAAAATGTTATGAATGAGGCCGAGCACGGACCGCCCACCCACCGCGGCCCAGGTGCTACCGCACCTGCACCACGATAGTTAACCCACTGCTCAGTTCAACCGGAAATTCACCCAAAGCCTGAAGTACATCACAGTCCTAAATTGCCATTCTTTTTTCTTCAATCCATATCCTGGAGTTATGCAGCAAATGGTTATTCTATTACAAATATTTGTTGCCAGACTTGGGCTGTGCTGTTTTCTTCTGGTCTTTAGCAGTGCTGGTGTCGGGTTGTCCTTCAAGGTTGCAGAAACCATGCATTCTGAGCCGGTTTCCTCTTCATAGCCACTGTGGGTATTTTCATGCCATGTCACTGGAATGCTTCATGGATCAGCTATGAAACATTTGAGATGCAGAATTAACCACACTTTTTCAGAGGCACTTTCCCCCCCACAATTTTCTATAGGCTGTTGTCAAAAGAAAGCACACACTTTCACATTCTGGAAACTGTGTGCTTAGACAGTCTTGCCTGCCATGACACACATTTGAACACCAACACACACCTTGCTCGGATAGCCAGACCCAGAGAGCACAAAACAGGAGTGTCGCCGGAGGAAAGGGAATTTGGACATTCCAAAGGCACGTCAGACTCTGACAACAAACACGCCTGTTGCTTTTCAAAAGGAGCAGTCTGTCAAGAAGTTGACCATTCTGCAAGGGCACAGCGTTTATTTGGGGAAGATAAATAGAGATGTCACGTTTATGCCATTTGTGGAAGACTTTTGTCCCACGGTGTGACATTTTCTCTGTTGAGCATCTGTTCAAATTAGGGGCTGGGAATTTACTGGAGTGGACAACCATGCCAGCGATCTGGGAATGTTGAGTTATTGCAGAGCTTTGTCAGTGAATCAGAAACACACCAAACTAATGCATGAGTTTCATATGATGACCGAATTCTCCTTAACCTGGTATATCGTCATTAACGGTCTTGGATTTCTTTCATTGCAATATAATTGATCGTATACTTCCACTGATAATCACACAGTTCAACCATTTGGAACATTTTCCCATGTTATTATTTTTGAGGAGTCGACAGCAGGTCACAGTGACGTTTCCAACCCAGTCCGACCCTGAGGACCAGACGGAATTTGCAACAGGCAGCATAAAAGTCTTTAAGTGATTCCACAGAACATTCTGGAGTTCGGATACAGCTGAACAGAACAGCCATCCCAGGATGCTCAGTGCTTCTTTGGTAGAAATGGGGAGCTAATGGAGAAGTAAACTGGGCCAGAGGGGGAGTTGCAGATGTGTGATGGGCAACTGGTGCTTTAGCCATGCAGGATTTTTCAACCCCAACAGTCAAACTTTGAATCTCTACACCAGGAAAGGGAATCCAAACAGTAGTCGCAAGGTGGTTTTGCTGCTTACTCTGGAGCTACTACTTTTTTTCATCAAGCTGGTTAACAGTACAGAACAGGCCTCGAAGGAAAGGAAAGGCAACATATTTCACCCTACTATATGTCTACTTTTACAGGTCCATATGTTCTTAGATTTAGCTTTTTAATATGTACCTCCAAGTATAGAGTGAGGTCTAAATGAACACCAAGAATGGTGATTAAAGAGAGGAATCTCTGGCCCCCGGAGTTAGAATATCATTCATTCCACTAGGCTGAAGTATGGCAGGCCTGCAGCCAGCCTCTCTAAACCACCAGCCACAGAGTGGAGAGGAGAAAAACACAAGCTCCATCTCCACCACAGCTGTAAGTGCTTGAATGGAGCGAGTCCGTAGATTAGGCCTTGTCCCAACCAAAGCCACACGCATCTCCATGACCTAGATGTATGCTGCAGTGGTTTCTGGGCTCTGCGTGGTCGCGTGAGCCTCGTTACCGCGACCAGCTAGCACCGTCTGGGCCCGACGTACAGCAGACCGCGGACGGCCCAGGGAAAGTAGGCTTGTGTTACTCCTAATTATCCCGGCCTGGTCATTAGAATTGACCCGTTGCTTTTAACAACCCGGAGCTCCATTTGCACTGTGATGAGGGGTTGAGTGGCGGTCGTCAGGAGACTACAGTACCCAGCGGATCTCATGGACATGCCCACTTCCTGGCACAGGTCACCTCTCAATGGGGATTGGCCCATTGAGAGGTGATAGTCATCACAGGGGCGAGAAGGCTTGTGTCAACAGCCAAGGTGAGGCGGGAGTGGGGTCCCTTCAGGCAGGGTTTCGGATTCTAAAATGTCCGCCAACATCCCTGGGGATGGAACAGCATTTCGTAGGTCACCTGGGGGAGTCAGAGCATGTGCTAGGTGTGCTAGGAAGCACAAACAGCTGCCAATCGCCTCGCTGTAGGCCTGCCTTAGCTGAGAAAATGACAGGCCTCTGACGGAGGTTGTACTTAGGCAGATATTTTGAGAGACACGGGGGAACGATGTCAGTGGCAGTGGCCATGTAATTTGGTCCTACGCTGTTTGTCATTTCAGGAATAAGTGACGCAACAATCCAGCTGTGCCTGTTCTTGTTAATTAACATCACTATTTTCCGCATGTTAGACATTGAAAAGTAAATAGCATTTATTGCAACAGATGAAGAAAAAAATCCATTTCAGAATGACTTGTTCTTTCAACAACTGGCTTTCCAATCTTGTAAAAATAATTAGTATCATGTTTGACACTAAAATCCTTGGGGCAGATAAGAACAAGCAGTAATAGTGCTAGTCAAAAGAGAAAGCTGGGTCTTTGGGAAAACACTTTCACGTGTGGGTTGGAAAATGACCTAACCCACACATGGACTTTCTGGCAGTTTCATTCCCAGTGCAAAGACATTTTGAGAGTATGCAGGGTGAGTGACACAGGGACCATAGACCCCAGGCTTTAGCATGCAGTGACCAGAGAGACGACAGGAAATGGTAGCAGCCTTTGGCCCAGAAAATAGAGCCCCAACATCCTGCCATGAGATGAGCAGATGACCACTGATGTCCAACAGTTTGTTACCCAGTGCCCCCCGAGGTCAACGAAACCACCCCTTTGACCTTCCTTTCACCCATTGCTGTGACAACTGAGGGACAGGAAGTGGTTTGACAATTGTGTTCTACTGCCACAGCTGCTGGCAGTTACAACGTTACCCTCCCCCTTCCCCATCGTTCCCATGTTGCTTCCTCCGTCTCCTCGTTCACTCCCCACCGTCTCCCCCATCACCCCCTGTCTCCCATCCTATCCCATGAGTCCTCAAACTGCTAAAGGAAATGTTGGCACTGAGGTGCGCAATGGGAATCATTCAGAATGTGATCCAAGCCGTGATGAGGACAAATCTACACCTTAGCAATGAAGCCTTGACACAATGCTAGACTCTCTCACAGGCTGTAAGAGATTACTCTCCAAACAGTTGTGGCTGCTAGTCTACCAAGGGAAGCGTTGAGTAAGTGGACCTGGTGGAATTCTAATTGTTTGTGATGCAATCGCAAACCAATCCATAAGGTCTTCTCTGGGAAAGTACAGCCGAAATGCAGACAGAAGTAAAAATGAAGTGAATACAATAGCAACACAGAGATCGTGTTTGCATTGCTGTGAATAATTTACGGGATATCAATGCCTTCAAGACATTCGATTATTTTGTTTTTAAACTCGCAGATGTTAATTGCTCGAGACGTCAACTTCCAAGGTAGCATGAGCCACATTTTCAACCAAGCCCCTGCCCCCAGAGTTTTGCAAGTGCGATATGCATGTACATCTAGATAAAGGCAGAGATGAAATGTAGCAGCAGTGTGTGATGAATGTGTTGCATGTGAGCCATCCCGGTCTTACTGTTCATGTGGGGACAGCGGTGAAAACAAACGGAACACTCACTGGGAGGTAGACATGACCATGTGAGCCACCACCAACCACACACAACTACTGTATGGTGCAAATCAATAGATACCTTCAAAAACAGGATGACATTTGTGCCTGAAAAGGATGACATAAGTGCCAGAAAAAAGATACTGTGGCCAGCTGAGACAAATATTAACATACTACCTTATTGATGAAAAATGCGGGAGAAGATGTTATGTTTTAGGCATGTGTGGCTGTTCACTCGTTTGTCTTCATTGACGACGTTACTGTTGATGGAAGAGACAGGATGAATTCTGAAGAGCACAGAAAATGTCCTCTCTGCTCAGACAAAACCAAATACACTCTAAACTTGTAAGACAGCAATTCATCACGAAGCAGGACAACAACGCCAAACAACACTGCTTTAGCTATCAAGGACGTTTTCCGGGCCAATAAGTTCTTGTCTGGCTATGTCAATCGCCTGATCTGTTTTAAATTGAGCGTGTTTTCCAAATGTCGGCAAGACCGAAGACATACAGGCCCCGGAACAAAGAGGAACTGAAGATGGCTACAGCACAGACCTGGCAGAGCATGACCAGCAAAGATACCCAGCATCTGGGGATGTTTCTGGGTCACTAACTTCAGGCAACCAGTGCATGCAAAGGATATGCAAACAGCTGCTACACTACTTAAATGTACATCAAGTCAATCTGAGCAAATTGTTTTGGTACCTCAACTGCAGGGACTAAGTAAAAAATATGTTGTAATTTCCAAATGGTTCATCTGGTACGGATGACAATGAGATGAGAATTAGGCCAACGGTGTGTAATTTAACCTTATGGTCATTGTACCACTTCAAGAGCTGGAATACAAACCCCACCAAAAAATCTAACGACATGTATATAACTAATAACCACTCTAAAAGTGGTTGGAGTGGTTACTAGTTAACCCCTCCAACCACTCAAAAAGAGTGAGGAGATGACTGGAGAGACGGGGTAGGGGAATGGAGAGAGGGAGAAGAGGGGATCGAGCGTGGAGGCGAGGGAGGGGTAAGGGAAGAAAGCAGAAGAGAAAGGAGTGAGGGAGAAGCGGGTGCAAGAGGCAGACAGAGGAGTAAACGGTTTTAAGAGAGATAGGGGAGAAAGATGGAGAGATGGCCAGATAGCGACAGATTACTGAAGGCTGCTCTCATCAACGTGGCTTAACTGTGTCTCCAAGATATTTTTTTTTTTTGCCCGTCATCACTTTCCTTTGTATTTCAGTTTCAAATCGGCAAGAACGTCTTGGGAAGGTTCACCAGAAATACTGAATCACTAGCAGAACCCCCCCTACACATACACACACACACACACACACACACACACATTCATACACACACACATCCACACACAAAATCACACCTTCCTGCCAATGGCACACACTCAATCACAATGCAAGCTTTGAACTACCGTCAGGCTGTGTCGTTTATATGGTCCCTCCGGGGGGAAAAAGAGGGCTGAGGTAGAAAATTATAACTTTGTGTCTAAGGTGACATCACTCTCTGATGTCATATGAGGTTGAATAAAGCCAGTGATCTGATTATTACTCGCTTACCATGCAGGAACCTTGGCTGTGTCTCACCAGATCTGAGAATGTCGGGGTGAGAAAACAAAGAGAAAGGGAGACAGACGAAGGGATGAAAACTTGAGACAGATGTAGTCTGGGAGATCAAAACAGTCTGCAGCGGGGGTTGCTGAACGCTGAGACAGCAACATCCCACCAGACAACAGGAGATCCATATAAATGACAAGGAGTTTGCCACGTAGCAAAGCTAGTCTCCAAAGGGACTTACTGTCATGCGTGTGTAATTCAATCAGTAGAGCCCTTTATACATATACAGACACCCAGCTTAGCACCCCTGGAGAGCAAGCAACAACAAGAAATTGACGGACAGTGGCTAGGAAAAATTCCCTAATAGGGTGGCAACCCTAGGAAGAAACCTTGAGAGGAACCGAACAATGAGTGTTGGCCAGTCCTGTTGTGGCTGTGGAGATTATGAGGTGACAGCCGGGCGGGTTGTGGTCTGGTGGATACAGCACAGGCTTCGACAGCGGGGGTGTAACTTTGGTTTAGAACCCCCACAAGTGGCAGACATTCCCTGACGGTTGGTCACCTTCTTTCCCAGGACCTGGTCATACTTTGCAAGTGTGTGGGTTGGGGGATGTGTGTACAGGTATGTGCGTGTGTGTATGTATGTGTGAAAGAGCTTGAGTGTGGCTTAGTGACTGATTATAGGATGTTGTGGATGTGCCAGGTATTATTCATGTACATTTCTGTTAGTATGAGTTGGTTAGTCTGGACTGTGTGTACTTCATGACTGTCTGTGAGCAAGAGGAAAGAATAGGGGTGTTTACTGAGTGTAACGAAACACAGATATATGTCCAGCATCCCTTTCAAAGCCTCTTGTCTTTACCCTGTGGAGGATCTTCTCTGATGTTGTGGTGATGTGATATCATATGGAGCTTCTGGTCTGGGTAAACGTCACCTGGATTTAGTGGGCCATTACAGCACAAACCACGAAATGATTCAGCCAAATAAGTGTAAAAAGAAACACCTTCCATACAGATTTACGGAAATAAAAAGCCTTTCTTTAGTCCTGTTCATATAAAATGCAAGCCACATAACAGCAACGCTGTCTTTGATCAGTGAACATTTTGAACTGTACGGATTATTATTTGTTTGTTTGTTTATTTTTCTCTTGAGTATTGCGTGCCCGCAGTCTCAACACTATTCGTCTGGCCTGCTATTAATCATCAGTGACTCGAATTCCAATGTCTGTCACGTGTCTACGTCTGTGTAGAGCACCAGCTGGATCTCCAACGAGACACCTCTAGGTGGGGTAATGAGAGAGGGAAGCGGATTCTCACGCCCCCAGGTAAACTCTGATCTCCCTTTTCTATTGAAAAACGTCAAGAATTTGACGTGGTTTGTAGCCATCATCACCAGGAAAATTACACGGTGTCTACCACACTCCTGTCTCGCTCCAGTGTTTCTCTGTTTCGGGTGTGACTGATGTGTCAGGGGTATGACGTCCAGAGGGTTAGAGGGCCCTAGCCTTTCATAGGGCTCATTTCACCTCATCATGTCATTACACGCTAAGTATTGGCACTCAACCATCAGAATAAAAAAAATACTGAATGTATTAAAAATCTAAAAAACGCACAATATTGTTTGCCTAACAGTTAATCACATATTTGACTCGGCACCAAAACATTCCTGAACCCTGATGATTGTATCTCACAACAACAATAGGTTACTTCTGCCAGAAGTCAAAGTTGTTTAGCATAAGCACAACTGTACCTAAAACAACCCAACTTGCCTGAGGTTTGACCTCAAACCAAAGAGTCTCACCCCTGAGGTGAAAACGTGTTCCCATTTCCCTAATGATGTCACAGATACAACATCTTGCCAGTAATTTTACCACACACACTGACGTGGCTATCGCAAAGAACGCCTCACACATTTCACCTGGCAGTCACTCACAGTAGATATGAAGCCCAGATTGGTTTGTTCTGGCATGAACGGAGGTTCAAAGATGGTGTGCTGTAAGGGAACTTCAGACTTCACTGCACTGTTACTGTAGGTTTATTGCCCTCATGTTGAACCAAATCTGCAGACATTCATTAATGTGCATTCAAAAAGATATCAGTATTTGTTATTGCAGTCTATCATGAGCCTGGTAAAATTACAGTTTGATTGGTTCAGGATTTGTGTTCAGGATTTGACTGTGACACATTTGCTTACTCGTCGAACGTTTCTGAATCTCGAAGACCTTCTAGTGCCCCTTGTCCTGCTCCTCCTTCTGTTTTTCTCCCCAGTCACAGCCTGCAACTCATCCCTGCAGGCAGTCTCAGAGTCTGCAGAGTGAGCTCCTTAAACTGGACCCTGAAACATCTGGGTTGGAGAGTCTAGATCCTTTCTAGTAGTAGCTTCTATCATTGCAGAGCATACCTCCCATCGTGTCAACTTCTGTCTCTTATCTGCAGACGTTCCCAGTAGTGAAAGGCAGTCTGCTGTGTTGCTCATTTAAAGTGGGACAGAATGCTCATAATAACTGTCACAGGCCAATTTTGATCTTGCCCTTGTATTTAAAAGGTGTTGGGGGATAAAAGTGGCTGACACAATGTTTACATAGTCTGTGGAAAGCAACCCGGTTTCTGTTCTGGTGATGGTCGTTCTGGGTGTCGCTGCGACTCTTAGAGGTACACTCTAAATACAAGGGTCCAGGAGGGTGCTTTAGGGCTTCTTCACACGGAAATTGCATTATAACCTTTATAAGTTCTTTATAAACTTCTTCAAACAATCACTTTGAGGAAGGCCCTCTTGTTTTAGGTTTTTGAGCAGGTAGGTTGTTCATGATTCTTTGAGTGACAAGTATGAATATTTCTAGACAATACCCTTTGGCATTTTGCCTTGAAGAACTTATAGGGGTTCCCCCATATTTTCAAAGTAAAGTATGCTCCAAGCACCATTTCGTTTTAGAGCGCAGCATTCCCAAGCGGACCTGAATGACGTCAACACTGCCCATCAAACAACATAATGAGGCATTGCTATTTATTTTGATTTGGCTGAACACATTTCACAATCTAGAATCTGTAGTTAGTTTAGGTACATCTAGTACCAGGTCCCCTCCGACTCCAGTTCAGCCTATCTAGCGGGTAGGTGAAGCTGCTGAAGGCATTCTGAATTTACTGAAAACAAGCCTCCATTCAGGAGACAGGAATTGTATCCCCCACATCATACCCACATAACATACTTCCTACCTTTGAGCCACAATTATTTTTTACTTTATAAACAATCCAGATTAACTTTGGATCACACCTCTCACCCGAAACTAGATGACACGATTTCAGTTAATAAAGGTACGCACAGCGATTATAACCAGGAATAGTGAGTTTGCAACTTGACCGATAGATTATTATCTTGAAAAAAGCTTGAAAGTAAGATTTTTCCAATGGCAAATAGGATGCTTTATCAATACCATATAGTTTGGTTCTACCACACATTTGTTGTAGGAGGGATCCATATTTGTGAACAGGGTGGTGTAGGCATTCCTAAGAAACTGGGCCAGTTTGTGTAGTCTGTGACGTAACTAAGGTCATATGGTACATGTTACATTGCTACTGTGTAATATTTTTCACATGTTCAGTTGTCTCCATGTTATGTGGTTGGTTCATCCAGTTTTATGTTGTGTTAGATTACGTTATGTGTTGTGTTAGATTGTTTAGGGATGTGTGTTATGTCGTAGGAAGTTGTCTTATGCCTGGTTGCTGCCTGGTTGCATTACTGTCATGTGTTTAGGTCGTTCTTGAAGTGTTGTGGTGTCATGATCCGTTCAGGTTTGTTTGCTGTTGTATTTGTGTCGTTGCTATGTGCGATAGGGTTTGTCCTACTTGTTGTATTTTTAATCCTGGCCCCTCTTGCCAAGCTGTCTTCCTAAATAAGAATTTGTCCTTAATTGACTTGCCTGGCAAAATAAAGGTTATATTTAAATAAATAAATAAATGTGTGTGGGAGAATGTAATATGTAGCTATTCAGTTTCATTAAGCCACATATTTCACTTCTGGATAGACTGACAATACCCGTACAGTTTTCCATGCAATGGGCCTGTCTTATGGACATCTAACCTGTGGCCATCTGTACTGTGGAAACTAGATGGCCACAGGTTGACACTATGCTCACCACATTATTCCACCTCGAAAATGTAAATCTAAATAGTTATTCAGTGCTCCATACTGCACACAAAACCCGTCTCTCTAAATAAACTGCAGTGTTATAAGTTAGATACTCATTGCTCATTACTCACTATCTTACACACTCGCCACCTAGTAACTGTACGTCCACTTTGAGTAGACGCTGTATGTTGTAGGTTGTATATGTGTTCTGTCATTATCTGTTGTTTACCAATAGCAACACCATTAAACTAAGAACAATTGTGTGAATGTTGCAAAGAAAAAAAAATTGTATAAATTCTCACAGGGCCCACCTACTCCCATGACATTATTGCTACATAACGTATTGTATTTTGTTAATCTTGTTTCACTCTTGAGATGTTGTCACAGCCTTAGAGCGTTTTGAATCCATGAACGCTTATTTCAACCAGATGATTTATTTGACAACACGTTCCATCACATTTCCTCAGTCATCACATCAGACCCACTCTGGGTCTCTCACAAATGAAACAAATTGGTTTAAAAATGTCAGATTATTAAAAGAGAGCAAAATTGCAGAAAGTGTTTAGAAGAAAACAAGGATCAAAGGTCATGGTGTCACCTAGCCATGCCACTGTCTCCTAAAACATTTGACTGAAATATTCTGAATGTCACAGCCATTTTATTATTCTAAAGGGTCCAGGCCAGACCGTCTACTCCCCCACCTTCATTTTGCCTTATTTAAGTCCTGGTCAGACAGTCCAAAATGACACCAGACTTCCCATTTATAGGCACAGGGACCAACGAAGGAATGAGAGAATACAAGGGAAGTGGAGAAGAAAAAAATTAGGTGGAGGTCGGTTGGTGTCGTGGGAACTGGGAGCAGAGTCTGGATCGCAAAAAATTCTGCCCTCCAGAGGATTCGCAACTGCTTTCAATTTTGGAAGGGGTCACTCGGATTTCAGTCGCCGTTTTTCGCCAAGATATCAACCCCCTCTTTAGACCCGCCCCTCCAAGCTCAATGGAGCCAAAATAATGACATCATACTTACTGAACTATCCTTCCCAAGCTTTTACCTCAATGCTTTCTTTCTTTCCCTTTTCCTATTTCTTTACCTTTGTCTTTTCTCCTTGCTTACAATCACACCATTAAGTGTCACTCTTTCTATATCTCAATAAGATCTCTCCGCAAACCAAACTATTTATTTCACATCATAACCTCTAACTCTTTGTATTACACCATTAAATTAACCATTCAGTTTTTATATCGCATCATAACCTCTTGCCTTAGGGAGACAAACTGACCAATGGTTGGAGGTTCTACCCTTCTGGGGGTCCCCACCCCCAGAAAGAGGTCTGACGAGCAGTGTGACGACTGAGCTGGCCGTTGGCATTTGGGGTTCACCACACAAACGCACCCTTGTATTAACCATAACATGACACAAACATGCTCCTTTACCATGTTCAAACATACCATCTATTTCACGTCTTGAAACACAAACCACAACACACACGCATGCACGCACGCACGCGTGTTAGCGAGAAAAAGAGAATGGGGGAGCATTACCACTCATGCCCCAGGAATGCAGAGCCTCCGCTAAACCCTGTCAGGGTGCTGGTTAGGGTTGGTGTACGGGGTGGGGGGAGGGCATAGAGGTGTCATACTAAATAAGCACCACTACACCAATACTAGATAGAAAACAGATGATCACAGACACCCACAATAAGGCCTGTGAGGTTACCAACATTCGGGAGCACATCGGGCCAGACGAAGCCCACCGTAGTGCCCGGGCACTGAGGCCACGAGAGGAGAATGTGAATCATCTGATTCCTTGTCATTAGTTATTGCTATAATACTAGTCCCCCCCTTAGTCACTTTCCTACTGGCTATTAACACCATCGCAACTAGTCCGTTTGTCACTCATTGCATCCTATCTGTTCACCCCCTTTTCTATGGTAGTAAAGTGGATACTTAGCCCAGGACACCACACAAACATGTCTTGCTGTCATTGACAGTAACAGTCTGTTGTGAATTCACTTGTCTGGTTAAAGTTACGTTAAACAGTGAATGAATGCACGGATTCAGCATGTTTTTCTGTTGCTCATTAAGAACTATTGATTTCCGGCTTAGTGGTTTGGTTTGTAGTGACAGATATCAATGTGCCCCCGGTGAGACACGATGTGAGGGAAGTCAGTATTCCTTAAAATAGAATTAAAACAACTCAATGAATCTGTAATAAATTAGTCTCATCACAGGCGGGTTTAGTCGCATGTTTTCGGCGGTGCAGTGCAGTATTTAGCGAGTGAGGAAGTTGTTGTAAGTATGGGCAGGCTCTCTGTGTGCAGTTCCATGCGTAGCAAGTCGAGAAGCTGTTCATCCTACATTAGTGGGAAAATGGACATCATCGATGTCACTTTCATCATGGTGCAGATATGATAACGAGCCTTCTCAGCTTTGAATAAGACAAACTTAGAGGATCATTTCAAGTCAATTGACAGTTTTAAAGAGATATTATTTTTTTGGGGGGTGGGCTGTCATTAAAAAGTATTTGTACCAAATAGGGACCAATGATCCTCCACTCAGCTCTTTCAAGCGTTTCAATTCTTGAGTCGAGAAATGTTGTAAACAAAACATGTACATATACACTGATTTGATTCTGAAGGTTTAGAGAAAGAGGCCAAAAAAGGTTGCATTGTACCATGGAATAAGTTGAGAAGACACAGGACCATAAGAGCCTGTTAAACCACACAACACCAGAACCTCAGTTAGCAGAACCTCAGTTAGCTAGTTCATGTTCAAAGTGATGCGGATTAAGAAAATCTTAACAGCTGTTATTTTTTCTGGTCTTTTATAATCAATGATATTAAATAATTCTCTGTAGGACCTTAAGCACACCAAATGGATTTGTTACAATCGATTGGCCTTATCACAGACTCAGTATAAAACTTAAGGTGTGGCCACATAGTTTCTTCAGAGTAGCCATAGCTCACTTCTGCCCTCTAGAGGTAAGACGAGGACAAGGCTGCGGAGTCTGTCTACAACAGTACATGCAGCTGGCCTTAGACATTGTGTGCACAATAATTAGGCAAATGAGTATTCTGACTGTATCATTATTTCAATGCACATTTTCCAACTCCAAACCAGATGAACATGAATGATCATTGGATTGAATAATTTTCAGGTCAAATGTATTGCTGTAATGAGGGAGGGTGTGGCAACAGTGAATAACACCTAATATCAAGGTGTGGTTCATTATTAGGCAGTGTCATGTTCTCAGGTAAAATGGGACAAAAATTTGAATTAACTGACACCGAAGTCCAAAAATGTAAATGCTTTTCAGATGGATGTAACACTCTTGAAACTTCTAAATAATTGAGGAAAACCACTGGCCAATCAAAGGTTTTGTGGCAAATTGTCAACTGGGGCACAAAAAACACAAGACACAAATTAACTGCAAAAGACTTGAGAAGAATTAAACGTAAAGCTACCCATTATCCTCCAGTGCCACCATATTCCAGAACCGCAACCTACTTGGAGTGTCCAGGAGTACAAGGTGTCAAGTGCTCAGAGACATGGCCAAGGTAGAGGTTGAAACAACCACCACTGAATAAGATTTGGAATATATTGTATAGATTGGGCAAAGCAATACCTGAAGACAGATTTTTCAAAGGTTTTATGGACAGATAAAATGTGTGATAATTTCTTTGTCAGTGGGCAAATGTACAAAATCAGCAAGGGATCAAATATTTACCTCACTGTATAGTCAGGGAAGACATTACACCTCTTTGAACAACATGTGGGAGGCTGTGGTTGCTGCTTCAGTGAAAGTTGATTGTGAACAGATCAAGAAACTGACAGACTGCATGGATAAAGGCTCATGGCAGTTATTGAAAAGAAGGGTAGCTATATTGGTCATTTAATATTTTAGAAAGGACAAACATTTTCAGTTGTCATTTCGTGTTACTTATTTGTTACACTTAAAAAATTGAGAATAAGCACATGAATTGGTTATTAGTTGCCAACTAATTTTTCACACTATTTGTTGCCTAATCATTCTTCATTCTTATTCCCCTGAGAAACTCACAATTCCTTTCTATAACCTTCAAGTTTGAGGTTCAATTTTATGTTGGATTGACAAAGCATTGTGCTTGTTCAACAAATTAAATATTGAGAAACACAATTTGCCTAATAATTGTGCTCACGTTGTAGAACCTTTAGCTAAGTCACAAACCAAACCTTGATGGCATGTGGACACAGAAACCAGCCAAGTTCAATCCACCGGTGATCTTTCACCATCTTAGAAAACGTTCATACCAGAAGCCTAACTAGCTTAGCGCTAAACCTTAAGCCTGTGGCACATTTACAGTAGGTGTTGAATCGAACTGGTGGTTCTCTGGCCAAAAGCACTTTTTCTCCACACATTCACTTGCACCCGTTAAAAAGTTTAACAATGCCTTAAAACTAAGTACCAGTATGTTTTATTTGAAAATAATAAACATTCAGTAGTGACTACAGAGTTAGTGTTGACATCAAAGACCCCGAGGTACAGAAAATTTAAGAGGAAAGCCTATAAAACAACACTGAAGATTTACTTAAGTGTTTGGCCAAGATCCCCGTTTAAATTACGACTGTTTCTAAAAATGTAATATGTGCTTAAAACAATGTATTTATTATATGACATATACTTCATTTAAGAGGCAATCTTGCTACTGAATACAGGTGTACATAATACAATCACCAAATCCGGCAATGGTTTTAAAACCCCATTTTAGGGAAATTCCTCCAATACCCATCAAACTTAATCCTAAACTAACACACATTTTAAAAACATTCCTCATTGAGTTTGGGTTCAAGGCTAAGATTAGGATTAATCCGTGGCCCTCGGTTAAAATGAAGCCATGAGAGCAGTAGAAATTCTCTATCATCCAGAAATGAAAAGGCACACAAAAACATTAAGGTGCACTACACTTGCGACCCTGAGCTAAAGTTCTTAGCAGTGGATCACTAAAAAGTAATCAATTGATGTTATTAGCACATTTACTAGTTGGACAAAAAAAAAAAAGCCACAACTAATTACACAAACAAAGAGGCCTTCCGGGTCCAAATCTGGGCCCACTTATTTCCGGTGATACATCCAGAAGGGAACATGGAGGTGGACATTCCAGAGCCAATCAGGAGCTGCGTCTCACGGTGAGGTGGCCACGTTAGGGAGATCATTTTCTGGCAACTGCTCCACAGATGGCAGCTCGCTGGGCAGCAGCTCCTCCTTGTCGCTGAGGAGGCTGTGGCTGCGGCGCAGCCTGGAGCGCCTCATGGTGATGAGGACCAGACCCACCAGGACCACGGCTGAGATCACAGCCAGAACAGCAACCAGGAAGAAGGCTGGAACGGAGGAATAGAAGGACATGTTTACTTTATTAGAGCACATTATTTAATATGATTAGGGGGGCAGACTGGTGTAGAGACATAACTATGCCAGGAGTCACTAGACCACTAAATCAGACTCCGGCATTGGAAGTGGGGACTTTATGTGACGCATCAGTTGTCTACGATCGCTGTTCACATCCACATTTAACTCTCATTTATAATATTAAAATTAATCAATAATAATAGATTCCAAATACCAATCCCCATATATATATATATTTTTTTTTAAAACACCTCTTCACACTTTTCTGAAGTTGAGTTAGGACAACTATGAAGCATGGCCATACTACATGCTAGAACATAAAATTTAAACCAGCCCTTATGTTAGGGTTATGTTAGGGTCATGTTATGTTATGTTACCTGGTGTCATGCGGGCTCGACCACCGTGTCTACCGTGTTCAGCTGCGAAAATACCAGAAGCAGAATGGAAAAAACATCCTTGTTTCACAACACAGTACTTTCAGATCCACTTGTGTACCCACAAAGTCACTTTGGCTCGACTACTGGATGGGTGGAGGAGCATCAGTGTTTAAGCCTTTGGTAAACCTGAAGTCTTATGCTAACTTCTCTCCCGCCATTACCACACAATATCCTCCCCAACCCATCTGTTGTCGTAAGCCGGAGACGGGTTCATCCTTACCGCCCTCACCGGTGCATCGGGCCATGCATTCTTCCAGCGTGCCGTAGCGGTTCCCGTTCCCCTGGCAGCCACCGTATTGGAAGGACTGGCAGGAGCTGGTCATGGGGTCATGGTAGAACATGCTGAAGGCTGCACGGCAGGGCCCGGAGTCAGGGAAAACCACGCAGGCATCTGTAGAGAGGGGGAACACCGGGCTTTTAAAAGCAATCGGAAACCTGTGTGCCAAACAAAAGGCTGCAGAATCTGACTGACATAGAAGCTGGAGCTGTGCAGGGAAATGGTTTCTTCTAAACCTAAATCAATGGAGTCAGCCATAAGCAAGAAGTATATTCTCTGTTCAGTTACCATGATATTCAACATCCTTATCTTCTGTGTGTTTTTCTTCCCCAGGGCCTCTCCTTCCCTTGCTGGGGACAACAGTCACTGCAAAGATAAAAGAAAGTGACTGCATGTTTGTTGGGTTTCAAAGTCTATTAGGGTTGGAGCGAGGCACCTGTGTCGGGTCACAGTAGCAAAAAGGTGAGAGGTCAGGGTTGAAAGGCACCTGTGCAGGTGGTGAGGCACTGCTCTCTGGTTTCATAGTTGTTCTTGTTGCCACTGCATCCTCCATAGATGAAGGGCTGGCAGGTGCTCGATGAGCTGTCATAGTAGAATCGACGATGGGAGGCGCGGCAAGGACCAGTTTTTTTGTCGGCCTGACACATTTCTGATTGGACAGCATAAAATGGTCAAAGGTCCATTACCACTGAACCAGGAAATAAACAAACAGTGACAAAGAAGCGCAAGGGAGTAAAGCATGAAATTCCCACAGATACATCCGTAAGTTATGATGGAGAAGTGTTAACATGATGGAATGTGCGGAAGGTCCAATAACAGAAGGAAGGGAAATGGAAAACTTACCAGCAAAGTCATCTGAAGTCATCTGAGGAAGGGGCTTCTCGGGACTGGCTAGTATCTCAGGAGTGGACGCTAGGGAGCCATTTTAGATTCACATGAGCTATATTTGTTGTGCAGTGCTCCCACGCTCCCCACAGCTATAGCAGGTTTATCTTTCACCAATAAAGCCATATGCCAAGACTAACTGAACTTGCCATTCTTCATAATGACACCGATCACATTTGTCCGGGTCGTCATTGAAAATTACATTTGGTTATCACCGGACTCAAGTGGTTCAATGAAAATATTAATAAAAAATACATAACTTTGGATTCAGAGCATGCTTAGAATCAGTCCAGCAGAGATACGAGGCACGACCTTTGATTGGCTGTGTGTTTGACAGACTCATAAGTGCCCCTGGGCCACACAATGGAATGACTTAAGAATGAGGAACTGTTCACACAGAATTATCTAGAAGTGTCTCATTTCTCACATGCATGGAATACACAGCGTGTGTCTATCGAACGTCTGAGGTGTCTCATAACCCCTAACAAACTAATTTATTGCATGGCTGTTCACTTGCACAATAAGCACCAGTCAAACCCTTTTTTCAATTTAATGAGACTGATACAGATTACAAACATTTGAAGGATAATATATTAACTTTCAATGTCAAAATAAGGTTTGAAATAGGTCACTGCACAGTGAGAATATTTTTACTTTGACCGTCAGCAGGCAAAGCCATTCTTCTCTGCATGGGGCTGGCCTCTGAGTCTTTGGACACCAGAACCGTACCTGTTGAGACAAGGGGAACTGATGAAGACCATTAAGTACCCAAAGACATTACTAGATAAGTTGATTCATGGCTTTAAGTCTTAGTGGAAAAACTTGTGTCCATTCATATTTAAGTTACTAAAATTGAGTCAAACAACAGACATGAAAACTTTTCAAGATATGTAGCTTCCTCCTGTATCAGCAACACAAAGTGACAGATTCACAGATATCAATTACGCCTTTCCCTGGACCAAAGAATAAATTAAAAAAATATCAAGCTTAAAGGATTCTTTATTTGTCTTGGACTAGGGTTCATCTGCATCAGTGAAAACAGCCCAAAGAGTATGCTATGAACATGATTAGGAAACTGAAAATTCAACCTGATCTAAAAACAAGGAGTAATAGTGGACAAAGGAAACCTGTATTCTTTGACAATTATGAAGTATAGCCACTTCTGGTCTAGTCAAGAAATCAGCATGAATTCAATTATAAAGATTACTTAAGAAAGAAGACAGACATTCTGGTTATTGCAACACCAACTCAGTAATTATAAAAAGGATGTGGTTGAAATTTGATCCCAACTGGTGTTGTTCATTAACACTTAAAAATAGTTGAAGCGTTGCAGTGACAGTTAATGTTGAACTATTTGATGTAATCAGCTGTATGGGTATTTGTGTTATCAACCCCCTCCCCCACATGTCAGAATTTGGCAAGCCATTTTCAACACACCCAACATCATCACTGAAGCCCCCCCCACATGACAATGAGGAACCACGCGAAGGGCCTGGTCGTGAGAGAATGCCTAAGAAGATCAGTTCTGTAAATTCCATAACAAAAGCCTGATCATTAACCATTTATTTTGGAATGAGCTGAGACCCAGCAGCGCATACAGCTCAAGCACAAAAAACAACTAGTGACTAGCTCAGTGTGACTCATATTACAGTCACGGAACCGGTTTGTCAGTTACCGTGAACTGCTCTGAAAACACCAAGACAGTCTAGCCAAGCACCCGGTACGCACCCAAAAGACAAACACTCCCCACCTCGGGTACAGCACTGTCAAACCAATATCAGCAGGGTTTCTTTGCAGCTAACGCACTTTACCAGTTTCTGAAGAGGAAGACAGTGGCAGGAAGAGGGAAATGAGAACAGTTCTGGAACTTTTTAAAAACCCACTCAAGTTATCACTGTACTAGGCAGTAACTCATTTTCCACAGGACCGTAAAGTCACACAAACCACAGATGGATTCTGGGCCGTCTCCAGGGGAGGCTTCAGGGGGTTGGACTGGGGTGCTTTGTTTAAAAGCGGGCAGCCATTGGAAAAATGGACTTACCACTGTGGAAACCACTGACATGTATAGTGACCTGAAGGATACAGCCATTTTGACTGGTTGTAAGAGAGGATGATGTACAATATGCTGCTTTATGAACACCACAGACACGCAGCATCGACAATATAACCACTACCACTCACTGAAATGATTACACAACATTTAGGGGGTGAAACAAAGAAAGGCAACAGAATCCCATGAGGAGAGTTACTTTAACAAGACAAATGCGGGGGAATAACTATTCTTTTTCTTTACCACTAAACCTGTCTGCCCAATCCAGTGAGGATTCATGACGTTGAAAAGATCATACTGCTGACGCAAGTATCAACAGGACTCAGGGGCTCAGTTGATAGCTGGAAGGTCAAACATAAATAAAACAAATATATACCAGGTAAATCGAGAGCACACTGATTACAAAAAGACAATTATTGAACAAATTTAAAGAGCCCAGTCCCTGCTGAACACATATTCCCTGTCAGTTACTTTCCACAAGGTCACTTCCTCCTTTGTGACAGTCAGCTGGCTCTGACCCACGAGATCCCAGACCGCATTTCCACAGACAAACCTAAATCCAGCCTTTGTTCCACTAACTGATCTTTTGACCAATCTAATCTGTTTTCAAATCTGGCCTGACTGGTTAGAAGCCACAAAAAAAACAAAGTCACCAAATGTAAGCTTTGTCAATGCATCTAGTGTGTTTGTGTATTGACTTAGAAGGTCAGAGAGGAATTAAACTGTTCACACCTCCAGTGATGCCATGGCAACAGCGCACACACACACACACACACACACACACACACACACACACACACACACACACACACACACACACACACACACACACACACACACACACACACACACACACACACACACACACACACACACACACACACACACACACACACACACACACACACACACACACACACACACACACACACACTCATGGCAAAATCAACCAAGCAGGATGACCTCTCACCAGTCACTCCGCTACACGCCGTCTCACACTCATCCTGAGTGTCAAAGTTGTTGCCGTTGCTGTTGCATCCACCATAGATGAAGGGCACACAGCTCTGGTTGGTGACATCGTAGTAGTATTTGGGGAAGGCGGCACGACAGGGGCCCACCAACATGGGCATGCGGCACATCACTGGGGAAAAAGGGGGAAAAGGCTACGATAAACAGTATTCAGGGAACAGGAAACCTCATGTTGGAATAATGACGTGCTTATTAAAAACAGGATGAGTTTAGTCAATTTGTAATGATTGGGAACCTTATCAGCGAAGATAACATGGCGGAAATGTAATTTTAAAACACAAATAGAGAAGTAGTAGGGCTATGAAGACTTAGTTGGGACTCTATTCAGGCCATTGCCCTTTAGAGCCTTTCCATCTGCTTTACATAGTAAGGGAAACCATGAGAGCAGCAATGAACAAAACAATGACAAAAGTGCTGAAACCTGGGGGTTCAATCACTTTCCATTTGAGTAGAATGATGGAATTCTTTACATGGACAAGACATCCAACCGATTGTTCGGGCACAGTGTTTTAAAAATGTCATTGCATGTTTTCAGAATCTGAATGCAGCCCGGATTTTGTCCACCAAAATGGAACAAACCTCTTGGGGGCGCCCAGCCAATCCGTTTTTTTCAGAATGGCTGGGGAGCTAGCACACCTGAATCAACTTATTAACAAACCCTTACCTGTGGAATCAGGTGAGCTAGTTCAGGGCAAAATCTAAATAGTGAGATGGCTGGGGAGGCCTCAGGAGAGTCTACAGAGTCAAAAAAATCCTGTCACCACCCCCGAATGAAGAGAAAAATGTGTATTACAGGCTTTGCATTTTCTCTCATTATTTGAGACGTAGCTTCCAAGGCATTCCTTTAATGAATCATGACATGCGTCACTTGAATGCCCTTCATAAGAACTCTGTCCTTAAACATTGGTCTTTCGCATGCAAACCTGTCTGACTGGTTAGCCCTATTCAAGTGGAAGCTCACAATAACAACAAAGTTGAGGCAAACTACCAGGAAGCGCCAGAGGAACGGGTAAAGCTGCCACACTGCATTCTCTCTAGTCAAAGTTGTAAATTACATTCCCTGAACATTTCTAATAGGCTAGTCAACGACACAGGCACGGGTCAGGCCCTCTGACATTTTAATAAGAGTTTTTTTGTAAATAATATGTCAATTGTGATGGTTTTTCGTTTAATTTCCACTTTGTATATGGTTTTATTGTAGTAATACAGGGCTCTGCTGTTAAATACATATTTATCTCTGTAGATTTACCTGTTTAAAAAGGCAAATTATTAAATATATTATTTCTTCAATGGACAGCAGCAAAACCAATTTCTGACGTACAGAGTTAGAACTCCATAGGAACACAAATAATTCAAATATATATAAAAATAAAACCAGCACATGGAATTATAGGGAATAGCCATTATTGGTTTTCTAACCCTTCACCCCAGACATCTCATACGTTAAAGAAATCACGTTACAGTAGAAGGATTTTTGAGACGTTGCAAAAGGACTCACGACTCCATTAGATTTATTGTAGCTAGTCTTTTTTTTTCACAACAACTGTTCGTAAACGACAGTGACGCACCTGAATTGTACTTAAGAACAATAAAATGCCTACCACTCGAGTTGACTTCATTGGGGACATCAGCTCCGCTAAGCGTGACAACGTTGACCGTCAAAGTCTGTTTGGGCTGCGTTTTTTTACGGTATACTTCGAACTGTGTATCCGACTGAAGAACGCATACGTCTTGACCATCTTTCATGCAGCTGACGAGAAAACATTCGGATGTCCCATCCGCAGGGTTTCCCACCAAGGCGAGATGGCAGTCCTGGTTATTGCAGCAAGCCTCCTGACACCCCTGAACGTCTATTTGATGCAGTTGAGCGACATATCTTGCTCCAGCTTCAAGGGATTTTGGGTGTAGACCTTGGTTTGGTTCGGTATCCTGATCCCAAATGCATCCTTGGTTTTCATCCAACTGAGCGTGGATCAGTACCGAGAGTAAAAGAAACATACCGCCTCTCCACACCTGTCTCATGTTTTTCGTTGTTTCGTAACGGCCAGGTAAACTTGTCGACAAAAAAGACCCTTTGTGTCCCGTAGTAATTATTATTTCAACCACCTGCACATTATATGCTACTTATCCGTAGCATACAAATACTGCTTTAACAAAAGTTTGTTACACTCACTTCCTTGTTGAAGACGATACCCTTTCGTTGTCAGAAATACGTGCACAGGTGCGGTTTTCCCCGCCCATAAAACAATGAACAAGCGTCCTTATTGGCGTGACGTCAGAAGTAACGTCTTTAACAATTTCTTCATCAGTGTTGCGTTAACTATGTCTTTACATTCTGACGCGTGTAATTGAACGGGAACTGCATGACCAGTTAAAACGGAGGTATTCTGCGCCACTCCTTCCTTCAAAAACGTCGCTCACTCCCTTCAAGCAATTCTACCACCCACAAAAAAGTGTGATTCAGTAAAGATGGTCAGGCAGAATTGAAAGCATCCCAGTTGTCCGATGCTCTGGTTTAATGCGTTAATGTAATGTGTGTTAAGAGATGAGACGAAGGATAGGAATTAAGAGCTACCGGACATGTTGCAAATATGCTGCGTTGGATTTATTTTACACAGTTATGCCTTCTTACTTTGTTGTGTCTGATTGTTCAGATTGTTGCCACCAAGGGCCACTTGCTGCTGAATTACATTTTAGAAATCTGAAAAGTTAAATAAATGTGGCCTAAGCATATACCAATGGATATTTATTATATTATAAGTTGTAATGCCAAAAAATATTAGCTCAACAACTTTCGTAACTCCAAGCAGTTCCATTATGAGGTGGTGGGCGCAAATCCAATGTCTGCCACGTCTGGGTAATAATACATTTTTGACTCCAGTATTTGTAAATAAATATATATTTAACATATTTTAAAAACATTTATATAATGAATGAAAAAAAATAATTATATATATATATATATAATGTTGATTATAATGGTGCCCACCCTCATGTTTTCACGACAAAGTGCTACGGAACAAATTCTGCTGTAATTCTCAGCTTTTTACCTCAACAGAGAGGAGATAGCGCTTGTCAACTCCTGATTGCCTCTTATTCATTTAGTGATGCAGACAAGGCAAGGCTTCTTTCCCAGTGCACCCAGCATGCCCTGGCAATGTTTTTGCTGGTTTATTTGTTATTATATATTAATCAAATAAGTGAAAGAATGAAGATTGTAATTGAAATACTTCAATACTGATTTGATTTGATCAAGCCGAAATACAGGAACTAAATACAAGTAATTATTTGTCAACCTACATTGTCCCAGTAGTGTATCTTTACCATATTTAGGATTGTACCATATGCTCACTTCACAGCTAGCCTGAAACGTTGCTGAAGTATATAACCAATTGCTACCTTTTTATAGCTCAAACGGTTGTAATGTTGTTAAGGAGGGCCATCGTGTGTTACAAACCAGAGGACTAAAGTTTGCTCTCAGTAAAGAAGCAACACTGTTATAATAACACTTTGACGTCAGTTACACTGGTGCAGTGACCCGGATTGTTAGTGGAGCTCAGCTAAATGACTGGGGTACCTCACATTGTAATGAGTAGAAGCAATGAGTGTAACAGAGTTAAAAACGTACACTGAACTCACTCCACAGCCTGCTTGAAATTTTGCTGATGGGGCTATCCAGTTTGTACCTTTTGTATAGCTCAAACCTTTGGAATGTTGTCAAGGAGAACTGTCACATGTGTTTTGAAGCAGAGGACCAGAGTTTGCACCCGGTGTGGGGCGATGCTAACTCTGGAAGGACAAATGCTGTTAGTAACTGTGTTTTGATGTTGGTTTCATATTTTTCACAGGGCCATGATCAGGAATTGCCCTTCTATATAAGCCTATGAACGCCTCCTTCTTAGGTGTTTACTCTGTTGGATTCTCATCCCATACACAGGGCTGGAAATTAAGCTCGCTCGTTCACCTCAGGCAAGTAGTTTACATTTCTGGCAAGTCAAATTTTGATAATGAGTCATCAGCCCTCGTAATATGAGGCTCATAATCAGTCTGCCAGACTCACCTTAAAATAAAGAGTCAGAACCTTCGCTAAGTCCCGGCCTCCTTGGTTAATGTAGCTACAACTGTATAATATTCTAATATATTTGTCTCTCTACAAGCCCCAAAACACGTCAATCATTTGAGAATTAGTTTAGTGCCAAAACAGAAAGGTTGCGTTAAGTAGACTGAACGTTTGCGACCTGTTCGTGTGTTTTATACATATTTTTCATGATCACTATTAAATAGCACCAGAAGTAATATCACCTTCATTAGCTTACCAGCTGCCGTTAACGTTCATTGAATATAAATGTAAACGTTACATTATCCTGAATGCAGCCTTTGTTTGATGGAATACTTTTGTATGCACTATTTAAATAATATACTTGTTTTGCAAATTACATTTGGTTGAATATTTTTGTGTGACTTGCATTTACAAAATTGTGGTTATGTAATATTATGCACAGACTTTAGCATAAATATTGGAAAAAATATAACAAGCATCCATTTAAATACTACTTCACCAGTTTGTTATTCTATAAATATAGTTACAAACAGGACTAGTAACATTTTACCCAAGCTAGTGGAAATATTGGCCTACTAGTCTGGCTGGCTAGTGCCAAAAAAGATCTAGATCCTTAAGATCTAGCCCTGCCCATACATACAGAAACTCAGTCTATATTTAAAATACGCAAAAACAAAGTATCCACAGTTCCCATTAACTGCCTTCTATTGCTGCCACTCTCCCCGTCCTAGTAAAAACTGTCAAACCAAAAGAGAATAACCAAGCAAAATCAAAATGGGGGAACTCAATACAACCATGAAAAAAAGGTTGAGTTGTTCCCTGCCTCTTTCTCATTCCATGGCGCACAATCATATGAGCAGTGGGCCCATTTTGTTGGCTTTAATATAATTATTTATTAGTCAGTCAGTCTTGGTATTTAGTACTACCTAGCTAAAACATTAAACAATAAACGTTTATGACCTGTTTGATTAACAGTTGCATAATTGCTATTTATAAAATGTTTTGGCTCGTGGTTTGGGTCCTAAATGTTAAATTTTGTCCCGGGCTCTGGGATTCCTGTCGGCATCCCTGCATATAAGACTAAGTGAACTGACACGGCAAGTCAACTTAGTGTTTTCACACAACAAAGCCCTATCAGATGTAGCTACTCTTCTACTGGGACATGTTGTATTACATGCTGGAAAAAGCAATGGTCCCGTCTCCTTAGTAGGTCTAACAGTACACACAAATCAGATAAGGTACTGGCTTAAACAGGATACGGTCTCTCCCTTCTCCTCCCGCCCCAGAGAGAATCATATCACAAAAGTAAAAACACAACAGAAGGAGCGACGTCACAGTTTCTCCCGCCCTTCCCCAAACATTGCTGCTGTCTACATTTGTTTGTATGCAAAGTACGCCATGATGACAAAGTGAAAACACATACTCAGAAATTTCTGCCAATGTATTTAAAAGGAAAAACCACACCTGGCCAAAGGGCAGAAAGGGGAGGGGTCTGAATATTTTCCCTGTGTATGCACATACTGGTGGAAAACTCTTCTTATGACCCTTTTCTTCCTTTCCCCAGTGACCAAACGATGCCACCTAATTCCCAAATCAGCTGTCTCATCAACAACACATGCGCCTTATTCCCACATGTAACCTGTCAACTCCTGACACAGACAATTTAACACACCGCCATAAGATGGCACTATAGCACATAAAACGATACCTTGTTAGAGTGCAGACATGAGTAACAGGATTGTGAGGTGACAGAGATAGTGGCTGGCCAAATTAGTTGGTTTTATTTTCGGGATTGACAAGACCTAACAGGATGCTCCACATTTGACTCAATAATATGCTCCTCAAGGAGTCTTGATGAGTATTGACAGAGACACTGTGGCAAGTCTAAGTTGATGTTTTTTTAGTATGCTTTGGCACTAAACACACAATATCTGGTAATATTTCACGACTTTTAGTACAAAAATGCAACAGATCATCAAAAAAAAAATTCCTTCAAAACTCTAAGTGCAACCCTGTTTCCAAAAAAATTGGGACGCTGTGTAAAATGCAAATGAAAACAATTTTGCAATTATGTGCAAATCATTCATCCTTGTATTTCTTTGAAAATAGTCCAAAGACAACATCAAATGTTGAAGTTGAGAAATTGTTTTTGGAAAAATATATGCCCATTTTGAATTTGATGCCAACAACACGTTTAAAAAAAAGTTGGGACAGGGGCATGTTTACCACTCTGATGCATCACCTCTTCTATTAACAATACTCTGGAAGTGTTTGGGAACTGAGGAGAGCACTTGGTATAGTTCTGAAAGTGAAATGTTGTCCTATTCTTGCATGATGTAGTATTTCAGCTGCTAAACAGCTCAGGGACTCTTTTGTTGTGTTTTTCATTTCATAATGCGACAAATGTTTTCAATGGGTAACAGGTCTGGACTTCAGGCAGGTCAGTTTAGCACCCGGAATCTTTTACAATGGAGCCATGCTGTTGTAATATATGCAGAATGTGGTTTAGCATTGTCTTGCAGAAATAAGCAAGGCCTTCCCTCAAAAAGTCTGGATGGCAGCATACAGTGGATATAAAAAGTCTAAAGTGTGTTAAAATGCTGTTTTTTGTGTTTTTTTTGTGATGGTGACCAATGTCAGGTTTGCCATGACAAAAGATTCTATACACTGTGCATGAAAAATAAAGTACATTGTGACATAGATAAGATTTCATGGCCAAATGCTGAAGACAGAATTGACGCAAATTATTGTTCAAATTATTATTTATTTTATTCATTTCTGATAGCCTTTGTTACCATTGATTAGATAAAAAATATGTTGCAATATAAAAAATAATCAATGATTGTAGAGGATGTCTTGATCACACTTTTGATTATAGACTAGAAATTATGGAAATTATTTTGTGTCAATTGTCATGGGTAATAGACCGTTAGAATTTAGCCTAATGTAAAAATAGTAAAATAAACTGTAGCAGATCACCTTTAGCACTTCAAAGAGTCATTCTGAAACATGTGTCTTAAAATTTTGATCTTGGACTAACTGAATATTACTATGTTTTGTTTTGATGACCTGAATGTACTCATGTAAAAACGTATTTCAGCAAAAACGTGTTTCAGTCCCTGAAAGATACAGTGGTCTGCAAAAGTTTGGGCAACCTTGTTAATTTCCATGATTTTCCTTCATAAATCGTTGGTTCTTAAGATAAAAAAAATCTGTTAAATATATCATATAGGAGACAAATACAGTGATATTTGAGAAGTGAAACGAAGTTTATACCATTTACAGGAAGTGTGCAATAATTGTTCGAACAAAATTAGGCATGTGCATAAATTTGGGCACTGTTGTCATTTTACTGATTTCAAAATCTTTAGAACGAATTATTGGAACTCAAAATTGGTTTGGGAAGCTCAGTGACCCTTGACCTACATACACAGGTGAATCCAATTATGAGAGAGTATTTAAGGGGGGGCAATTGTAAGTTTCCCTCCTCTGTGAATCTTCTCTGAAGAGTAGTGACATGGGAGTCTCAAAAGAACTGTCACATGAACTGAAAACAAGGATTGTTCACCATCAT
>JACXGJ010007816.1:0-29119 GCA_016801105.1 Esox niger
GGGGGAGGGGGGGAGGGGGAGGGGGGGGGGGGGGGGGGGGGGGGGGGGGGGGGGGGGGGGGGGGGGGGGGGGGGGGGGGGAGGGGTAGAGAGAGCTTTGGCAATATGGCTGTAATAACTGTCATGCTAATAAACCTGAAAGCTGAATTGAAAATAGAGAGCAAGAGAGCGCAAAAGAGAGAGAGATCAAGAGAGAGCATGAGGGAGAGAGGGCAATGGGGAGAGGGAGAGAGGGCAATGGGGAAAGAGTGCAATGGAGTGAGATGGAGGCTGATGGTGGGAGAGAGATACGAGAGATGAACACCCTGAGCGAAATGATGAGAGACAACCAGTCGAGTTAGTACGAGCAAAAGATAGACAGCAGGAAGTACAAGATTAAGACGTGCTAATAAACAGATAGCGAGGCAGAGCGCTCTGTGATAATTGTGCCATATTTAGACCGGCAAGCAGCATCTCCTGCAGGTGCCTGTATGCACTTCTATATATGCGTATGTTTCAGTGTGACACGGTGGATAAGAAGAGCAGGGGAGAATGAAAAACAGTCCTGTCTGCTCTCTCCCGGGCGCCGAGCATATTCTTCCATGGTCACAAGTCAGCGTCATCTCCAACCCAGCTTGTATCCGACACGCAATAATGAGTCTGGGTTGGCTGTCTCCTCTGCATGTTCTCCGGTGTCGTCAGACGTCTCTGGGTTTTCCCCTGTATATTGGTTTGTTTTTCCTGCTATCTATCTATCGCTCTTTCTCTCTGCTCCTCCTCTGCGTTATTCTTTCTCATTTCCTGAAGGTGAGTGCGGGTCCCTGGGCATAATTGTGGCTTGCATGATTGACGGCGCGAGTCGCGGCCATGAAGAGGAAGATTACGCGGCTGGTGTGTGAGCAAACAGCTCCGGCCAAGGCCTTCGGCAAAGGTTTTCCGTCTGAAGAGTGTTTGGCCCAGAAACCCATTCAGCGGGGGGCTGAGAAGGCGTGCACGTCATAGATAAAGATTTTGTTTGGTAAATAATAGTTTTTCCATTCCCAGATATGGTCGGGCTTAAAATGTTCTTGGTTTTTAATGCCTCACCTTTCGGAATTAGCCTGAAGCAGGAAAATAGGGCTGTTACAGCAAAGACCCACCGCCTCCATAGTTTAAACACGGCAAACGCCATGTTGTTGTGGTAAAGTTTAACTTCAGGAGGAAGTCATTGTATTTTGGTCAACAGTAAAGCCCTCAAGGTTGTGTAAGTCTATTATCAATGGTTGAGACAGATTGGCGTGTCGCTGGAATACTTGAGTGTTTCAGATGGTGAAAACGTATTGGTTGGTTGCTGAGAGACTTGAATGCTACTCTTCTCTGGAAGCCCTCTGGAGACCTTCTGTGTTATCATCTATCAGGTGGCATTACGTTCCTTCGGATGCCCCAGATTCATGTTTCCTTTAATTTCACTATGGACGATTTCTATTGCAAACATTTTCTCATTTGCACGCCTTCTCTGTCTATCCCCTCAGTCCAGGCCAGAGATGTGGCCGTTGAGCCTATCAAAAGCATCATTCGTCTTCACGTTTTCGCCCCATCCAGTTATTCTTCCTGTCACACTTCAATGCACACATTGAGGATGCTCTTGATCCCAAATGCTGTTTGCTTTGCAAGCTTGGTAGTTCACTCGCAGAGGAGGGATTTTAAAAGTCGAAGCCACCCATGAGCCTCTATTTTTTTGTCATTGGGTTCAAGCAAAAACATCAGCACTGATTTGGAACAGTTAGAAGCGCTAGGCCAATATTTTCTGTTGGTGATACAGTCTCCCAGCTATATGTTGCACTCATTTTGTTTCATATTTCTCAAGCAGGGTCTCCGCTTGCTAATGGAAAACGAATACTTCTAATGTGAGAAACTGGGTGGATTTTCTTTCAGAAAACATTTCCCTGTTAGATGTTAGAAATCAGTTTAACAGTTGGCGGTGTCCTCGCCTTGCCAAGGTCTGGATTTACTTTGGGTACCTCAGCCGATGCAAATTTGAAATCGGTATTTGTGTTTTTCGCTTCCTCTTCAAGAAATGTCACCCCTCAGGGAGATATGGATAGTGGAAACCAAAATGGCTGAATTTGAACTTTAGGCTCCGGAATCTTCTAAGAGTTCTTATTTCACACTCATTCCTGGTTCATATTATCCTTTGCTCTCATTCTTCCGTCCTCTCAGCCTTGGCCTGGGGGGGGGGGGCGACTTTCAAGTCATGCTTGTTGTCAGTTGAGCCTCCCCCCACCCTGACGGAGCTGGTAGCTCATTCGGGATAGATTTGGGTCAATTTTTTTGTTCTTACTTTTTGACAGTGTCGCCGTTTAATGACTGTGAAGGTCTTGAACAGGGCTCCCTCCCTGTGAGAACCCGTCTCCTTTAAATCTCCACAAGTCCCTGGTTTGATGATGTGAGTGGATCACGCTACAGTGAGCAGAGCACACTGACGCGGGCATCAATTTAAATGAACGGCCTGGATGAGCTGTGTGTTATGATCGCGGCAAATGCGTCTCTCTTCGGATGTGTCCCTATAAAGGGACGCCTGGTTTAACGCTGTGTCGTGACTAGGGCAAGTAAAGCAAAAACCCCTCTTCAGTTCTAGGTTTTATGTGTTTACTGTGTTCTGGCCGGAAACCAAATTACATCTGATTAGAACAGAACAGCTGACTATGGCTTAAGCAATATCAAACCATCTCCCCACTCATGGTCGAGATTGAAACCTGACTAGGTTCTGTAGTATACACATATAGCCCAGTTCTGAAATGCACCAAGCGGTGTGTAAGAAACGCGATGGTTTCTGTTTGCTAAAGGTGCAGAAAGGAGTAAACTGCTTTTGAAGAAAGTCACACGTTCATTCAGACATGAATGGTGGGGGATTTGATGACAGCTCATTTGAGTTTCATGATGAACAGATAAGTACTTACGGACATCATTCACATCAGACAGCCTCAGCGGAACAACGCTTCAATGTCCGGAAAAAAACGCAGCAAAACACATTCGGGTTCTATGACAATTAACTTGAGCGATTTCGAAAAGTACAGCGATTTAGTGTGTTAGTGTGTGTGTGTGTGTGTGTTAGTTAGTGTGTGTGTCTGCGCGTGCGCGTGCGCATGCGCGTGTGTGTGTGTGAGAACCACGTGCCCGGCGACAACAGCAACAGCAGAAGATTCCTGTTCGGACCATGTGGTAGCATAATAATGACACTGATAGTGTACATCCACACAGGTAAACTAGAGGCCAGAGCGATAAGCCTTTGTTATGGGCTGACATCCGTACTGGGGTCAGAAATACATGCACTCACGCACGCCACCTCGTCTGTCGCTTCTTTCAGGCTGGCCCGTCTTCCGAGGTCACTTAATCGGCTCGTTGGCTGGCATTCACTTGACCTTTGACCCATGACATTGTCCAAGATCCCTTCCTGTTCACGTAGGACGGTGGGGTTGTGCTGCTCTGCGCGACAGGGAGGGGCCAGCCGTCACCATTACCCTCCCAGGATTCGAGGAGCAGCGTTTTTCGTATTCTCACCAAATCAAGCTTGGACTGGCCACGCGTCTTGGGTTCGGTTTAGACAGATGTAGTGTGTTGTTCCTGACAGCGTTCGGGCACATCTTCTCACAAGGGTCAGCAGTGCCTACGCAGCTGTTGTTTGTATTAGAGCACGTGTCAAATTCTGTTGGGTGACAGGACGGCCTACTGGTCAGTGGTGTTGGGGCAGCAAACGTCATCTTTGAGCCGGCAAGGCGAAGTGAAATCCTCGTTCTATCCTTGAGCAAGAGCGTTAAGCCCAGTGGCTCCCAGGATGTTGCTGCAAATGAGTGTGTGTTCTTGGCATACCTACACGGTCATTTGTTTTTGAAATATATGGGGGCCCAGATGCATGTAGGAGCACAGACAGTCTGCTACATTATCTATAAGATAAGGTATAGGGAAAGATAATTATTACAACTATTAACTGGGTCATTTTATTTTAGGCACACTTCTGCAAATTTTAACTCTAGAAAGCTAAATATTTAGGATAATTAGATACCGAAACGTATTCCACTGCCCGTGCTCATAGCTGGTGTACGTGTGGTCTTAGTTATTTCAGAAGTGAGAGTCATTTTCAAACTTTGTAAGAGGTCAGCTTCCGGTTAAAGGACTAATTTGGCTTGCGGAGGCAGGGAGTCGAATATAGCAAGTCAAACAGGAAGACAACAGATACTGCGACATGGGCCCTTTCAATAATGTATCCCTTGTTGTGTACTCGGGGGATGGTTATTAGTGTCTCCGAGAGGAAGCCTAGTATTCACCCGATTCAAAACAGCACGCACGCACGCACGCACGCACGCCCTCACAAACAATTCACTGCAGACAGTTTTGTTTTGCATAAGTGTGAAACTGAAAGTGTTATATGCTAATAACATCCTCTGCCGCATATCCAACAACAAAAACACATGTTCAAAAGGTTTGAATTCACATCGCTAGACTAGAGCAAACCACTTGTTATCCCAGCAGACCGAACCGTTCATCCAACAGCAGGATGGACATCATGGGCCGTGTTTCTTGCACGTTTTTTACTGTCTGTCAGGGAACTAACTTCTCTGTGTGAAAACTGTGTTTGTGGCGTCAACTGCAGAGTCAGAAACCTATTCTAGTATCTTAAGTGTAAATATTTTTTGTCATAAAGTCGGCCTAGTCAGAAACAGACGTTTGCAAGATGATTGGGAATTAAAGTAATGTCGCGGTATAGCCTATGCTAAGTGACATTGGGTTGGGTTTATTATAATCCTGTTCACATGCCCACAGTTGGCGACGTAATCATGAAATCCGACCATATTGCCCTTGATCAATTTGGTTTACCTTTGGATATCTCTAAGGGAGATACTTTAGGACCATAACTAAATTCCATTTCTACGTTTGAATTAATTGAAAGATGGGGCCCTCCAAATGCAACACCAGGTTAGGCCTTACCAAGTTGTCTAGAAGGGTGTGTGGCTTCAAATGCGTACCGTTTTGGTCGCGTGAATGTCCGAAAGCTTCCCATGGAGGCACGCAGACGTGTACCGCGCTCACGAGGTCGCAACATTAAACACCTCCAAATCAGTCAAAGCCACTATACATTTTCAGTCAGCGAGCTGAAAACATTTGCCCTGTCTTGGAGGGTTTTGTAGAGATTTATTCTGAGATCAAACTTTAGTCAACTCGAAGAGTTTATCTAAAGAGAACCGATCATTGGAAAGTGGTTCACCTTTTAGCCAGGTACATTTCTGTGGCAACTGATGGTTCAGAACTACAGTAACCTGCTTTCTCAGTTACTGTAACTTATAACTCCCTGTATCCCGAACGAAATGACTGAGTGGTGATGTAACAAAATAATTTAATCACTCTCTCCTTGCTGCGAATATTGCATCATCAACGCTTTCATGTTAGCGTCTCATTTACTAAATCAAACAGCCGGTGAAAGAAGGAGCCTGCTAGATTCAATGGCAGGTGAACAAGCAATATCCATCGTCATAGTACAGATGTTGCTTGAGCTGGACTGACCAGTTACATGAGGCTGCTAGCTTTAAAACACATTCCAAGCCTTTATGAACCTCTTAAAATCCACTCTGAATGGAAACTTGCTCATCAGAGGGAGAGAAGGCTGAAGATCAACTATCTGATCCTCTGGGGACAGCTTTTCAAAAGGGGTCTACTTCGACTTCTGTTCTATTCAGTTTATTTCTATGCATTTCTTCCCCATCCAATTACCGTAAATTAATGTGAATCACCTTTCAAAAACAGGCCCCCAAAGTAAAACTAAGCAGACTGGATATTCTGACATCCCTAACATGTGAACCTCTATGCTCCCTTCTCTCTCTTCCCCTCTCTCTCTGTCTCTCCCTCGCTCTCCTTCTCCCCTCTCTCTCTCCCTCTCTTTCTCGCTGTCACACCACATAACACACAGCCAGGGTTGAACCCAGATTGTGGATCACAGCGCCTCGTGTCAAATGTAACAAAGTGTCCCACTAATGAAGCTATTCCTCTGGGTACTCCACCCCCGTCTGCTCCCCTGATGACAGCAGTCTATTGGAGCTTCCATTCTCCACAAACAGAGGCAACAAAAAAACATTTAGTTATGAATAATGAAAGGAAAGGGAATAATTACAGTACAACATGAAATGTCTTCATTTATTTGTCTCTGGTTAATTTCATCTATTTGTGGCCAGTGAATAGCAGAGAGTGTGTAGTGGGTTTGTAGAGAGGGGGAAGCTCGACGGGCTTGAGGCCTGGAAGAGTGTGGTTATTAAGAAGGCGTTTATCTGTCCTTTGCACATTGGGAGGACTGTGTTGAGTACAGAGCTGCCTGTAACTTTGTGTGGTATTCATGTGGAATTGTACAAAAAAATAGGGTTTTAGTGCTGCTGGAATGGTTTTGGAAGTCAGAGGTGCGTACACACACACACACACACACACACACACACATAGACACACACGCAAATATACAAACACATTTTTATACACAAACGGTTAAATTCACATGCAAAATTAAAGGAGATATCTTCTATTTTAAATGTGATGTTGGACAGTTCCTCCCCCTCAAAGTGATTTATGGACCAACCGAAACTGTAATCTATGAGGGTTTTGTATTTTAAACAGCCATTAACTGGCACGTTAGAGCATATTCATTATTTTATTGAAAATGAAAAATCACCTTTAAGAAACTTTGAATGAGAGGATTTGATTTCTAGTGATAATGGGTTTTGTATTTACATGCCCCCCATTGCCCTGGTTTCTCTTCACCTATAGGCTATGTTTAGGATGAGGAACCAGAAGTAGTCAATTCTAGGAATGTTCCTTTAACATTCATTTATCATTTTGTCCCGCCAGTGTCAGTAGTGACCATCGGCCTCAAGGGCACTTCTGGCGCCAGAGGGGGTAAAGATGTGTCAGCAAAGAAGTCGTATCATACATTACTAATGTGTCCGGTATGAGTCAAAGAAGTCGTATCATACATTACTAATGTGTCCGGTATGAGTCAAAGAAGTCGTATCATACATTACCAATGTGTTCGGTATGAGTCAAAGAAGTCGTATCCTACATTACTAATGTGTCCGGTATGAGTCAAAGAAGTCGTATCATACATTACTAATGTATCCGGTATGAGTCCAAAAAGTCATAGTATACATTAGTAATGCATTTTTTTTATGTTTAAAAGAACACAACCGTGAATTGTACTTTTTTTTATCATTATGCACATTTATTTCATAATCTAATAAAACCTCCAGACTAATACACGTTTTTTTATGAGTTGGTTTGAGTATTTGTATATAATCAAGTTAACCGACATGTACCTCTGTTCCTGACATCCAATGTGTACAGTATAGTACTCAGCCAAACCATTCACACACCGACTGGGTCCAGAAGTCAATGTGTAAGACCACATGTAAAAAAGTGCATCCCCCCTTTAAGTCGGTTTTGAAATGCACATATGGTTTCCACATTTCTCCCATCATTACCCAAAATGCTATTCTGCACTGTTTCACTGCATAATCTAGAGGATTCTCTCAAGGCTGAGAGGCCCATGGGTAGAATATGAAAATGATTAGCTCGACCAGAGCTGCACCAAGGCACCAATATGTTCCTGCCAGATAAAATTAACCGCGTTCAGGCTGACACAAACACACACACACAAACACACACACACACTTAGGCTGACATCCTGCATTATTACAATGCATGAAAAAGCTGGGCTAACAAGTTGTCTAAGAAGAAACATCTGGATCCTCCATAATGTGCCAGTAGTGCCCAGAAACCTAACATCCATATTCCAGGTGATCTGTCCTATAGCCATTGGTTCTGTTGAATGAGGCCAGGTTAGGCATTTGTCTTCCCCTTTTCTTTATACCTCTCCTTTATCTGACCAGCACGATCAAGGCCAATGACTGTTAATACATCTTGGTTGTCATGCCGACAGCTTGGGACTGAAAGGTTTTATCTGGGGGGGGGAAACGATTCAGCGATAATTGGCTTTAAAGCAGGTATCCTTAAGTTGAACAAGGAACAAAGTGGGTTTTGGAAGAAGCAAATTGATTGATTGGTCTTGAAGCTTGATAATCCCGGATAATGAAAATAATAGTTTTATCCTGATTTTGAGGCTATATTGTTTGTTTACATTTACATTGTAAGCAATGTCAGTCAAACAAGTTTGTCAAATTTGATTCTGATGGGATATGACATTTTGAAAAATGTCTTGAGACAAGTTTTATTTATATATATATTTATATATGTTATGCATTTTTATGTATTCTAAGTTATATGTTTTATATTTATGAGAAGAATAACTGATGTAGAATGTCAGGACCCCAAAGCTTTAGAGTTCCAAACCAACAGTAGTTTGGATTGTGTCAAGATATAATTTTTTCTTTAATTCTTTTGAAGAACATGAACTGGAGTATTTATAGTACTAAGACACAGAACAGAACACGGCTAATGTTGACAACATTTCAGATAGAACAAAAGGAGACCCTTCCAATCCCAAGGGACCAATGAGCAAGAGCAGGAGGGTGGGAGAGCGAGGGAGAGGGAGCCGATTAGTCACGATGCATGGTCCATCATTTCAGCTTCCCGTAGAGGCGGGGCCAGGAGACCCACAGTCTACCATCCGTGCCCCCTCATACCCCTTCTGATAAGACCCCAAACCCAGAAAGGAAGGGGGGAGCATGCAAAAACGCCCCCTCTTCCGTGACACTTTAATCTGCCTCTGACTAAAGCCCATAAAGAGCTAAGTGGTTTATTAGCGACAGGGTTCTGTCAGTGTCCCTAATCCAACTCCTCATGTATCCTAAAACAGATTGTTGACAGAATCAGGGAACTGGCAGAAATAAAGCCCGCTCCAAGCCAAATTCAGCATCTGGTATTAGAGTTGTACATGACATCCAAATCATCCAAGCTCTGCCTATACACCCACCCACCCATCGCAACCCTGGGTTCATCGCTCCGCTCTCCCCATCCCAAATCCGACGACGGGATCGTTTTCAGTGACGTTTTGAATCTGGGCACCCCGACGGCTCTTTGGCGCCTGATACCCGCCGTGTGCCCAGCCAAACCGCGGTACAGTCAGCCCTGTCGGTACCAGCTTCGCTGACCCCGCCGTCCTGTCTTCACAGCTTCTCCTGACCCCACACATTGGGGTTTTATCCATCTGGACACATTGACCAAGTGCCCTGAGAGTTTTTCTGCTGTGGCTTTGTGTGGCAGATTGCCCCGCTGCTTTTGATCTCCAAGGTGACTCCCAGACACTGAGAGCGTGTGCAGAAATCCGTCATTGGTGCTGTATCGGCACTAGATATGTTTGGTGCAGACTTCTGCATGCAGTATACAACAACTGGATGCCCGGCATTACAACGACAGCATGACAAGAATTGTAAAAATGGTATCATGGTGAAAAGCTCGACAGAAAATCGACGCTTCCTTATAGCTGGCGATGATCTGTTCGAGCAGCTATTGATGTAAACACGTTTAATAATTAGTGAGATCAATACAGATGAATGTGTCTGTTAGATGTCTATTAGATCCAGGTGAGGAAAATGACTGTGGTGTGCTGCAGAGATATTTAAAGGTCCGATATTATACTATAAGAAGAACATGTAATCTTGGTGTATCTTATAAATTGCTTTTGCTTTCCATTTGTTATCTCAGTATATCTCATTCTTGGCTGGTTTACACTCAAAATTGCAACATTGTTTCATCTGGCTGCTTTCTCAGGCAATGAGCTCAGGACAGGTCTTTTCACATGGGAGAATTGTTCTGGTAGCCTATATTGTAGCAGTTTTTTCTTGTCGTTATTGCTCTGTCTTTGTTGCTGTCTCTCCTTCTGTCTCTGTGTCACTCGTTCTTTATAAATCTATTATCATCCAATCACTGGTCCTGCCCTTTACAATCATGTAAGATCTTAGTGAGACTACTTTCAGTGATTACGAAAAACGAATCCCTGCGACTTTTCCAACCTTGAATGGCTAGCCATCCGGAATGCTAACGGGTTCTCCTGTCAATATAAATCACCCATATCAACAGCCTTCAGCATTGTGTGTATACATGCCTTAAATCTCCCTTTTCCTTCCCGTCTCTCACACTCTCTCTCTCCCCCTCCCTCCCAACGGGGTGGGGGAAGGTGGGATTCGAGGAAACTACAGTATGTGCTTCATTCTCCAGGCTGCTCTATAAAAGCCCAGATTTGTAATAAGAGTCATAGGTGACCTTTTGGGATCACCAACTCATGAGTGACTTTGCTCCTTTTTAGTAAGGCTTACCATAAAATATATTAGATATACAGACGCCAGGTATATGTGACCTTTGCAAAAGTGCAGTACTTTATTAGGGTTTTACATCGTATTGTTTTCCTTGGTATTCTTATTATTAATAATATTATTTTAAATTTAACAGGTTCAGGCAATTCCAAATGAATATTTGTCAACGTGTATTCAATATGTTTACGCTATTTAGTGTAATGTGCGTTAGAACCATTAACGAACAATCTTAACTATTGTCTCTTGAGCCTTTTCAGATAGGGACACCAGACTTTCTGTAGACTTTGTTTTACATGTTTTCCACAAAAACCTAATCCTGCAGGAAACGTTTCATTGCTGCACACAGCTATATTTTGCTATGATTCAGGCTATAAATGGTCTCTTCGGCGAAGGAAGCTAATGTTTAGCACAGTGCCGGCGTACCGATGGACGATTGAGATTAAAGGGGAAGTTTGAAGGAGAATCCCCAGACACACCAGGTGGTGATGCCACATCTACATATGACTTGAAAACAATCCTCTAGGGGCAACAGTGAGCACTTTCAGGCAAATTAACTGATACTTCGCTAGGACGCTGTGGAAGGGATTATATGCAACCTCTGAGACCAAACTATTACAAACCTTAAATTTCACATTTCAGCTTTTATATATTAGTCCTCAGGAATCGCTGTTTGAAGATAAACCGCTTTTGTAGATTAATTGAAACCTCTGATTTTGATGTGAGATTGTCATGCCTTGCCACACACACATACAGTGTTGTCATTAGAAGAGTTTGAAAGATATTTGACCTAAGAGGTTTGAAAGTCATTTTTTGTTTTATCATATAAACCATACCATGACCATAACATCCCTTTATCATAAAAACCCTGCCATGACCATAACATCCCTTTAACATATAAACCCTGCCATGACCATAACATCCCTTTATCATACAAACCCTGCCATGATCATAACATCCCTTTATCATATGAACCCTGTCATGAACATAACATCCCTTTCATATGAACCCTGTCATGAACATAACATCCCTTTCATATAAACCCTGCCATGACCATAACATCCCTTTTTCATACAAACCCTACCATGATCATAACATCCCTTTATCATATAAACCCTGTCATGAACATAACATCCCTTTGTTGTCATATAAATCCTGTCATGACTATAACGTCCCTTTGTTATCTCATAGACTGTCATGCCCGTAACATTCTTTTTGAATTTGCGTATACCATTTTGTTCCAAGTAAATCTGCTCTATCCATAGCCAGGCCTGTTTTGGCTAGTTGGTAGAGTTTGCATGGGATTATGCATTTGTGTCTCACCATATGTGTGTCCACATGGGCCTGTTCGTGCCTGTCAGTTCTTAATCCCTACAGATATAACAGCATCCCAGCAACAGGACTGAAAGGCTTTCATGTCTTGTTGAAAATAGTTTTGAGGTAAATGCTTCCTTCATTGTGAAACCTTTTGCAAAACAGTTCAACATTTTACAACCATTACTTTTGTTTCTCTGAACGGTTGCACTTCTGGTCTATTTGGCCAGAGCAGACAGGCAACTAGAGAAAGCAATGTTTTGGCTAATTGGTTTGTGCTTTTATTAATTATGTCTTTATTATAATGTCCTCCCTGTCTTTATTATAATGTCTTTACTATTCTTACTCACTGTTTATGTCCTCCCAGTCTTTATTATAATGTCCTCTCTGTTATTATTCATTATAATTTCCTCACTGTCTTTATTACAATGTCCTCCCTGTCTTTATTATAATGTCCTCCCTGTTTTTAAGATAATGTCCTCCATTGTCTTGTTCAATATAATGTGATGAATTGGCAAAACATTTTAAACCCAAGGCCTTCCTGAACCCAACCGATTGTGTTTATTATTCCAGTAACCGTATAGTCAGTTTACATATTAGACTTTGAATGTTGGACTGCTCATCATCGGGGCATCTGGCCCAGCTAGGCCGGGTCTTCTCAGAGACACAGTCCATTCAGGTCTTTGTTTTGTATCGCTTCCTTGGACAATGTAGTTGATTACATTGTACACTGTATGTGTTTAAAATGCCGTAACCATTATTCTGGGGGAAATTGTTGCTGTTGAATAATCTCGCGCTCCCTCTCATCTGTCACAGTCTCCTTCTCTTGCTCTGTGAGGACAGTGAATGGAGAGAGAGGGAGTGAGAGAGGGAGGAAAAAATGTATACGGTTGGCAAAATAAATGGTCTGGCTTCAGGTTCACTCAGCCATGCTATTTTTGAGTCTAAGGTGGATGACGTGTGACAGCCATTTTCCCTCACTCTCTGTCTCTGGCAGTCTTGGAACAGCTCAGATCATCGAATTGGCTCCTGAATGTCGTTCATATGGGGAACATCATGTGCCGAGCATTGCTTCTGTTTGCATTCGTGGAAGTTTATTTTGGAAAGACAATTAAAATGCTCAAACAAAGAAGCCCAACTTTTCCCTTAGCATGTGATTGGTGCAGCAGACGGCAGGGGTGCCTGCCCACAGCCCCTCAGAGTAGCGAGCGCTTGTCACAACCAGTTGCCGTCAGATTCACGTCGCTGGCGTTTCCTCAAGAGCAATTACGCCTCAAAACCCATCTGTTTTACGCCGAAGAAAATAGCTGTTTTGTCAGCGCTTTCACACTTTATTAAAAAACGATAATTATGCTTCAATGTTTGCGCTCGGTGCCTCCATTTCTCTCTTCCTCTCTCTCTTCCTCTCGTTCGCTCTCTCTCTTTCTCTCTGTGAGTCATTTCAGTGCTTTTGAGAGGAGACGTTCGTTCTCTTCCTGTGTGGTTTTTGTAATTGAGGGGAAAGATGTTCGTGGTGGGTTAACATACACTTTCTCTCATCTGTCTCTTTTTATAACGTCTTCAGCAACTTCTGAATTTATCTGAGTCTTATCGGCACAGCAAGTTGGTCATACCTCTGAAGTGGCTGCTTTGAAATAGGCCATGCTATGAATTAATCTCTAAGATGTTTGATGATTAATGTATGGTGTTCATGCATTTTGTCACGAGAAAGGTCAGTACCTCAGTTGCTGTTTTCTCTGGTAATACCTGCTTTCATCCAGCTGTCATTGATCCGCACCTGGCTTTTGAATAGCCTGACAGGGATGCACTCTACAGTGGCGTTGTCATCTCCACCACACATCCACACTAACACGCTTGTACTCAATGTCTAACACACTGACGGTTTTGCGGGAGGTATCCTGGTGACTGTGACAATATGCAATTTGATTAATGTACCCAGGAATTGGGTTGCTTTGTGTGACTGGACAGTTGGAGAGGCGTCTTTGCGGGCATGCAATCCAAACGGGTTACAGTAGCATCTACAGTTGTTCTCAAAGGTTCGCATACACTTGGAGAATTGGTAATATATGTACCATTTGTAAGGAAAAAATGAGTGAGCAGGTGAAACACATGCTTATGGCATTCACATTCATTTGAAGGTCATAACAGAATGGCACGATCATAAAACAAAACATGGCAACAAAAAATAACGAACACACCCCGGTTCAAAAGTCTGCATACCCTAGGTCTTAATACTGTGTATTGCCCCCTTTAGCATCAATGACGGCATGCAGTCTTTTGTAATAGTTGTCTTTAAGGCCCCGAATTCCTGCAGGTTGTATAGCTGCCCACTCGTCTTGGCAAAATGCCTCCAGGTCATGTAGACTTTGGTCATCTTGCATGAACCGCACATTTGAGATCTCCACAGAGTGTCTCGATGATATTAAGGCCAGGAGACTGTGATGGCCACTCCAGGACATTCACCTTTTTCTGTTGTAACCACTGGAGGGTGAACTTGGCCTTGTGGTTAGGGTCATTGTCATGCTGGAAAGTCCAAGATTGTCCCATGCACAGCTTTTTCTGCAGAAGAATCGAAATTGTCTGCCAGTATTTTCTGTTAACATGCTGCATTTATCTTGCCATCAATTTTCACCAGATTCTCTGTGCTTTTAGAGCTCACACACCCCCAAAACATCTGTGAGCCACCACCGTGCTTCACAGTGGGGATTATATTTTGTTCACAGTAGGCCTTGTTGACCCCTCTCCAAACATAGCACTTAAGGTTGTGACCATAAAGCTCTATTTTGGTCTTGTCACTCAAAATAACAGTGTGCCAGAAGCTGTGAAGCGTGTCAAGGTGTTGTCGGGCATATTGTAACCGGACTTTTTGTGGCATTGGCGCAAGTATCGAGTATTGTCATATTGTGCTCCTTGAAACAACCACACTGTCTTTTTCCAGAGCAGCTTGTATTTGTCATGAGGTTACCTGTGGGTTTCTCTTTGTATCCCGAACAAATCTTCTGGCCGTTTTTTTGGCATTAATGAACAGTAACATTTTGTATGTGGTTCAGTGTGCTGTCCAGTTCTGTTGCAATTGTATGTCTTTGTTAATTATTACAATTATAGGTTTTCAACTGACCTGGTTAAATAGCAGTGCAATAAAAATAAATAAAAAAATGCCACACATAGTCAATCTAATTAAAATATGTTACAGGTTTGTTTTCTTATTAATGTATTTATTCTATTATTACGATCGATATTTTTTTTTCTGTTATTACTTTGCACAAGTAGCAGAATGTTTTCGACTATAAATATTTGTATACAGTGCACTAGGCGGTTCGTACACACACACACACACACACACACACACACACATGTACATACAAATAAACAAACACAATTCGATACAGGCTCCATGGATTTGAATAGGCCTGAGCAGTCGGGAAGATCCTGGATGTTCCAAGGGAACGGAATTTTCCTGGAGAACCGTTGAGAGTGGATTGACAGCTTGTCCGGTGTGGTGGGAAGAGTGAAGCATATGGTGAATATTTAAACAGTTGGCAGGTAAATAGAGATGTGTCGCCACAGATGCTCACTAGGACAATAATTTCCTTTTGTGTAGTGTACCGTGTGTGTGTGTACTATGTTAGTCAGGACTGCTGTGCGATTGGGTGACTATAAGAAGAGAGAATTACATTCTCTTACATTAGTGTCTTTATAATGCAACACTATGTATTTTAACTTTGCTGTAGCAACCTCAAGCCCATTTTTTTTTTTCAATCTCGCCCTAATCAGAGAAACATTTCTCCGGTCAACGTGTATAAACGATGGTGCACTCTGGCTTTAATCGTAAGCCCCGCCCTTCTCCTGGGTTCTGTACATAAACTAATTTAAAATGCTCACTGAAGAAAGTTTGACAAAATACCATTCAGTTTTTCAGACGTCACCTATGAACCACTCAATTTATGTTTAGGATATATCAATCAGTGTGAGCCAGACTTGGGACCGACCTAACTCACACACACGTCCATTAACTTACCTTAACATACAGGGCTGTTTCATGGTGTGACTTTGTCTCAGGTTTGGCCTCTGTACAAAACAGTGACATGTATATGATGTCTAAAGTGTCATATCATACTGTGATATTTACATCAGGAATATTACATTCACATAGCCAAATTCTGTGGGCTATTTTCGTTCCACAGACATAACACTTACCTGGCCACCTGCCCCTGTGGCAAATCCGACAGCCTGTTTGAACAAAGCTATCAGTTGTCATGTTGATTGAGGCAGCTCCCCTGAGCACTAAACCCAATTATTGCAGTCACATAAAATAGAGCCTGTTCCCTTCAAATAAATGTTAGGTCAACCAGGCGGCCTGACTCCCTCCTCTATCCACTGCAAATGCTCCTGTGGAGATGCTGTTTTCATCATCAAGGCCGCCATCATAACATCTGTTCTAAGTGAGCATGTAGCTAAATTTAGCCATCATCCAGCTGTATATAGGTCAAAAATCCGACTCGGAGCCAGCTCAACTTCTGAGGCAAAGACCCAGGGGCCTTAGCGTCTTCGCTAACTCTAGTAGCCCTACAGCTTCCCGTCTGACAAATCTGTCCATGTCTGCTTGGCCACTCCCTCCTGCAATGTGGAATACAGCAATAATGTGAACTGAAGGGCATTAACCCACCAACTGCCATTTCATTTGGCAAAGAGAAGTAATAGTAAGAGCAGAAAGCAAAACTAGCTTTTCTTTTTGATCCCGTTGTGTATTTCTGGCTTATTTTTAGCTTCCCGCGGCTAAAGCTTTCGGCCTCTTAAGAAGTAAGGTAATGGCGCATCGCCGTATTTCCGTGCCTGTCAGGCTTCTTAGTTTCTCTCTGTGGGGGTGTGCAGGACTTTGAAGCTTTCCCCACCCCTGGGCTCTGAAATGCCATTTCAGGGACCCTTTAGTAGGCGAGACAATTGCCTGTTCCTTCAATTTCCCCCATGATGCTACCGCCTTCCTCCCTTTCTCTCGCTATCTCTCTCCCCCTTGTTGTGGTCTCTCCCTTTTATGAGGCAGCTGACACGGCATTCTTTCTGTACTGCTAAAATGAAATGTTGATTGTTATTTCCTGTTAGATCTTGTGGCTTTCTTGAATTTCCTGCTGTGGGTCTGTGCGTTGATTCTCGACGCCGCTGACCCTGGATAAGCTCCTTCATGCGAGGCTGGTGAGAGGGCCTGGCGCTAATGGGAGGAACCGAGTGTACGTCTCACTGTTCCGTCAATCGATAGGTTTGCTTATGCTTCGCAACGTTCCCCGGTTGGCCCACTCAGTCAAGGCCAAAACCTTGATGTCTCGTTTGAACGTTTTTTAAACACTGGCATGTGACCATCCACCTTGCACAATTCAATCCCCAATCACTCTCGTACTACACTGACTTTTGATACAAATAGAATTCTCTTCTCCTTCCTGTACAGACCCTTGGATGCAGTTATAGCAACTGTTACCATCGGCGTTATTGGTTTATGGGGGGGTGCTTCTTGGAGTGATTGTGATTAATCAGTGTGGTTTCCTGGTAGGGGTGTCGGTGTCCAAGCCAAATTCTATACACGGCTAGCAGTCCGGCAGATGCTAGGTATCCCTCGTTTCATTGTAACGCCGAGCCACCATGACCGAGTCGCGGAGTATTTCGTCATTAATTGTCATTAATTGTGCGCGTATGACTTCTGTTAAAATTGTCAGATAGTTGACGCAAAATGGTTGACAGAAACGGCCGCCGTGAGTTGATCTTCATTGGATTGGAGTGCTAATAAAGCCTTTTGTGCTCCTTTGTTTCTAAAAGAGCCTTGATTTTAACACTCCTGTTCACTCTCCCTTCCCTGAGAAAATAATCTAATTTATGGCAGCATATTTTATTGACTCCAGTTCAGATCGCAATATCCATGGCTATTATACGTATTCCATTACTCAGCCTGGTATTAGTTATTAGCACTTTAATGAGTGCAACACATCCAGACACATGTTTGCTAACTGAGGAAGGGTTACAAAATAAATCACCCGCGGATGCAGTGAAGCGCTTTCTTGATTACTAATTGTTTTGTGAGCGAATCGGAATGCGTGGTCGGGGCTTTAAAGGTACTTCCCGCACTGCATGCTCGTCGTCTCTCTCCCATCCCCTTGCATCGGCTACTCTACAAACAGCTGTGAAGTGTCCCTTTAAGCATGCTCGTTTTTTTGTCATTATAACAAAGCCACTTTGATTTAGCGCCGTCATAAAAAGCGAACTCCGGGCCAATTACATTTGTCAGAGGGAGGCCGTTTGAGTAGGGAGATCGCAGATCGGCAGAGCATTCTGTAGACATGGTTCGGTGCCAGTTCCGACAAGGAGGCGCAGGAGGCAGAGGAGGAGATGCTGGATGGACTGATGGAGATTTTTTTCCTCCTTTTTTTTCAGCAGCACTCCGTAGAAGTTAATTCAAAGTTCATTTGAGGTCAATCACATCTCCTCCTGATAGATCGAAGCTACGCTGCTCGGTGTGACAGTCCTGCCAGCAAGGCGACTTCTGTCCTGCGGAGCGTTAGCTTGATTTGATCCAGTCTCTCCTGAACATGCCTATTAAGCTATAATTGTAATGGTTAAGTTAAGACACCTACTGTACAGACAGACCTGCACTTACATAAATGTACACTAGCAATGGACACACTCCACCCCCCAGAGGATCTATCCTTTTCACCCATTTCATTACTGTGTTTGAGGGTTGGAAAATTCACTTGCTGCTTTACTCTCGCTGGATTCGTCGCTTTAATTGCACTTTGTTGTCTCTTTCCTGTGAACGTATTGCCTGCATACATTTGTAAAGATCTAACCTGACGTTACAGGCACACGATGAAATGCCTGAAACTTGAAACAACATACAATGTTTTTGATTCGTAGTCCAACACTTCTTGGGAGAGGTTTTCTTCTGTCCAACAAATCCAGTTAACGTGGGGGAGTTATGATGGAGTGTCCCCCTTGTTCATCAGTGTCCTAATATAGAAGTTACAGACTTTCTATATTATTTTGTGGCTGTTCTTGAAATAAGTAATCATTGAATACCATTGACATACTTGTGATGAGATGTGCGAAAATGAAAGCAACAAAAAATGTAATTCTAGTGATAATCATATCCCTGTTATTTCTGACCACAATGTGTCCTGAGGCAGTTGTTTTTCTGCTTAGTCATGTGAGTTTGTTACATAATTTGGCCTAAGAGAGCTTTCAATTTCCACTCTTTATTCTAGGCTTTGCATTTGGCTTTGGTGTATTCTGCTGGTGTGTCAACATGAGGAGCAAAGAGGTGTCAATTTTAGTTAAGGAATTGTCAGAAAAACATATATAAAACATAGCCAAAACCGTATTTCCCCAGAAGCAACAGTTTAGGTGGTGAGAAAGGCTGGGGAAGTCCGTTACAGTGGATAATTGAAGAACACATGAAAGATAGGGTTCCTTTCTGCTCACGCATTTTCATTTTGATGCCAAAACGATTACTGGTTGGTGTGGCCAATGAGCTTTATATTCATGAAAATCCACAATGTAAATGCATTGGCTCTTGGAGTGGAACCTGTGCTCTGTCAGATTACATGAAAATAGAGCTCTTTGGCTGCATAATCAGTATTCGTTTTGGAGTCAAATGGAGAATTCATGCGCAGAAAAGAACTCTGTGCCCACTTTAAATATGGTGGTGGATCGTATTTATTGTCAGAGGATAGACTTGGCTTCCACTGGTTCAGGGACCCTTTTTAAAATGAACAGCGTTATGAACTTTACCCCGTAGCAGGATATTTTGGCCAAAAACCTGTCTGTGTTTGCCAGGAGGCTGATCTTGCTTGAAGTCAGTGTTCCGAAGCGCACAAAAGCCACCCAGGAATGGTGCATTGACCATAAAATCAACATTTTTCAATTGCTGTCTACAGACTTAATTCTCTCTGAAAACCTGCAGTTTGAATCAATGAGGGCTTTCTATGAGAGCCAAACAAAAGAATCTCAGGGATCTGGAAAGTTTCTGTATGGAGGTCTGGTCAAGAACCCCTTAAAATGTGTTGCACAAAGAATTGAACAAAAAGGGTGCCAATATTGGGGAAATGAATTAGTTATTTGAGAAATGTGTAATTTTATTGTATTCCCTTGAATCAGGAATGAAGTATACATATCAAAAGGTCACATTCGTGGTAAAAAAACTCTTGATCCTTATTTTACCACTTCTGCTATGATCTGTCCCTGACTCATTCGCGATTGTCACAGCAACTGTACTTGGCTTACCTACAGATGACTTATAACACTGGTGTGTTGTAGAGATGGAACCATCACACTCATATGGGGCTGTGAGCCCACTGAGTTTAAAAGAAGTCTATTAGTTGTAGCTCCAACTTTGTGGTCTGACAGTTTTTGTCTGTGACAAATACAGTGTAAAATCTGATAAACATTCCGAAGTGTATTCATCCACAGTGCAACTTATTAGCATTAACAGTGTAAATAAATGTTACTATAATAATGCAAAATTGTACTTCATTTGAAGAGCGCGTTTTGGCTCAATGTTGAGAGGCCAAATTAGCAAGATGATTTCAATTCAAACGATGAATTACTGTCAATTTCACGGAGAGGCAGAGTCAAATGCAGGGTCGAAGATGGAGCTTTTAATAAGGACAAAAAGAAATCACAGCCGAGTGTCGAGCGCTACTGATACAAAAGGACTATACACCGACACATAGGATGGGAGAACGCAACAATGATCGATAAGGAAAGGGCGAAAAGGCCGGAGCTAAATACACAGACTAACAGGGAGAACAGAAACCGGTGAGGGCTAAAAACAGACAAAAGGAATGAAGTAATTCACTGAACTGGGAACAGGAAAGACCAAACGAGGACATGACAAACCAAGAACACACAGGAAACACAAACCGGAACAGTCCCGTCAGGCTGGGACAGTAACTATTTAAATTGGCCACACCCCCCACTGTATTCAACATTTTTATTACATTTTTGTAAGTAATAATATTAATGAAAATCAATAAGGCACAATGTGATATCCCCTTTACCTGTGACCACCTAGAGTCAATAACTGAATGACATATAATTATCCTTCACTCCAAGACATAAATGCATTACATTTTACAACCGTGCACACAACTGCACTGTTTAAGGGCTGCGTAATTATTACTGTAATTAAGTGGACCTGCAGGACTGTAGCTGGAGTCCTGTCGTTCTAACGGGAGGTGGTATGTTTTCCGTGTGACTGGTGTAAAACACAATGACATGCTAATCTCCTTCTCCCGATTATGGGCAAAGCGAGGGAGTGTGCGTCCGTTTCTTCAAAGTCAGGGTGACTTTCCGGAATATTCCACAGTGTGTGGCGGACAAGGGGATGAAGGATGAGTGAGGCGTGCGTGTCTATGTCGGGCGGAGGACGGTTGGGGGGGGGGGCAATGAAGCAGTTTGAAGAAGAGGAGGACGGTTGGGGCGGGGGGGGTTGCGCGGTTGGCACCGGTGAAGGTGAAGAGCCGGGTTTCTGGTTTGGGATCCATCTACACACTTTTGCTGCCCGGATTATGAAGGAATACATTTTTGCCGACCACTCTCTGAGTGGATGGATTTCCACCGCGTTCCTCCTCGTTGCCTTTTCAGAGCCTTCCCTTTCCCCCCCACTCCTCGCCTCTCCCCAGGGGCTCGTCCTCCTTCCACACTTCTCTCTCCCTTCCTGGGTGTCCTGGGCGCGGGCTGGGGTTACGGTATGTATTCCACTGGGAGTGAGACATCAGCACTAGGTCAATCTGACTGGGAGATTGAATCACATGCTGCTTGCTTGATACCCAGGGATACACAGAGGAAACTACTAGCAATGGATTTTCCATCAGACTGGCAATCTGGGCCAGTGCTAAGAAAAGTGATTGCTGCTCTATGAGAACAGCGGTTTTGGTTTGGCTCTGTATTGGAAGGAAGGACAGTATAACATTGATTGAACTAGTGGTTCTCCAACTGCCTCCTCAGGAACTCCCAGACATTTCACAATTTTGCTGTAGCTCTGAATTGGCTCAGCTGATAACCTATTCAAAGTACTGATGAATTAAATTGCAGTGCGCTTGGAATAGATGGAATGTCTTCCCGGGAAGCAGTTTGAGAACCACCGGAACCCCTATGGAACCCTAACCCTGCAGGATGAATGGGAACCCCATGGAACCCGAACCCTGCCAATATGAGTGGGATCCCCATGGAACCTAACCCTGGCAGTATGAATGGGAACCCCATGGAACCCTAAACCTGGCAGTATGAATGGGAACCCCATGGAACCCTAACCCTGGCAGTATGGATGGGAACCCCATGGAACCCTAACCCTGGCAGTATGAATGGGAACCCCATGGAACCCTAACCCTGGCAGTATGATTGGAAACCCTAAACCTGGCAGTATGAATTGGAACCCCATGGAACCCTAAACCTGGCAGTATGAATGGGAACCCCATGGAACCCTAAACCTGGAATTATGAATGGAAGTTTGAGTGGAGGCCAGTACACCCACAGAAACAAGGTCAGGCGGAAACAGACTGTGAAAAACAAGGGAAGATAATAGCCTGAATGAACACTACTTCTGATGAAGAGCGGTGTGGAGTTTCGTTGTATTTCTACACAGGTTCCCCTGCAACAGATTGCTAAATAAAATAAACTTTGTTAGAGAGGTGGGGGTGGACAAAGTCTATCTCCATCTCTCTGTCTCTCTGTCTGTCTCTCTCTGTCTCTCAAAGTCACTCTTCAGAGTCTAGGGGCGAAAAAAAAATGAATAAAAGCTATTCCCACGATCTCTCCACCCTGGCTTTTCTGCTCACGTCCGTTGTTCCAACAGCTGACAAACCTCTCTGTCTGCCCTCTGCCACAGGTCTTCTGATGGCACGGCGGGGGTGGGTGTGGTGGTGGTGAGCCGTGTGAAGATGGTGGAGATGGAGGAGGCGGACATGGATCACATTACGGCCGATGTGCAGCAGGCCCAGAAGGTGAGGACGTGTGTGTGTGTGTGTGTGTGTGTGTGAGACATTCAGCAGACCTCCAGGAGCGAGCAGTCAGGAAGCCCTCCCTGGGCTGTCACTATTCTTCCTTACCCCCCCTCACAGACACACACACACGTACAATCCCACGGGTGGGATGTTGTGTGATGTGTCCGTGTTAGTGAGTCTCTCCTTCAGATGCTTTGGCTGGCACCGATGCTAGCAGGATTAGTCTGTCGTTGCTCAAATGGCCCAATGAGATTCATCAAGCCCCATAAGCCTGTGTATATGGGACATGGAGGAAGCTGGGTAGAGATACTTAAATGACGTGTGTGTGTGTGTGTGTGTGTGTGTGTGTGAGGAGGAAAAGCGAGAGGGGGGAACGGAAGACCAGTGAACCATAGGCTCAAAGCTCCAGCGAGTATTATGTGGTCAGACAGAGAGCGTTAGAGAGTGGGACGGCGTGCACAGACACCTCCCTGTATGGGACGGCGTGCTAAACGAAGGCCCCCCCCCCCGTAGACGCACAACCAGGCTAACAGTAACAGACGCCGCCCCCCCTTCGTTGAGATCGTACCGCCGTCTTTCTAATCCCCTGCAACACGCTCACCGCAACATCTGAGGAACGCATTAACCAGAGACAGACCGACACCCAGTGACAAGGAGAGAATTAAGAAAGGAGAGAGAGTGACGGAAAAAGCAGATGTCTCCTCTGATTGCCCGGGACGTCGAGCGTCCCGACGTCTTCCCATGGGGTGCTGTCAGAACAAAAACACGGTTGATGTATGTAACGTATCTTACCTGGTTTTTGACTCCTCTCGTTATCTGACCCAGGAACCTTCAGTTTACCGTAGCATCATCATATTGTGAGAAATATGCAAGTATACAAGGAAGCGTTTTTCTGAGACACACGAGGAAGTTCCGGATTTTAGGGTCAGCGGGTTAAATGTCCTGAAAGGCAACCAAAAGACAGATGCCAGTGCCCTATAAATGCCTCTATAATGCAGGGGTGAATGGTTCCCCGTTTGGATGGTGCTAACTGGTAAAACAGAGGAAGTGGTTTTATTAAGCTTGTAGTCAATTAGTTCATCATATTAGCCTGAATTCATTAATTACTGGTGGAAATGTATATCCCTGTAAATTCTCACGTTGGGTTTAACGTATTTATTGGAAAATACTATTGAAGGTGACGTTGACAAATTCATGGAATGTTCTCAAGGTGGAAGTGAGTGTGTTTTGATTTCTTCTGTCCAAAAAACATTGACTTCAATTCAAATTGATTTTGAGAGCTCAGAAGAAAACAAGCTAAAGGGACATCACATGAACATGGCTGACCCGCTGTTCAGAGGAAAGCAGTTTGATTCAAAAGTGTGTGTTTGTTTGTGTGTGTGTGTTTTTGTGTGTATGTGTTTGTGTGTGTGTTTGTTCAGTAGTGAACATTTACCCAGTACATGTAAACATCTCTCTCTCGCTCTCTCTCTCACGTTCTTGCTCTCTCTCTCACGTTCTCGCTCTCTCTCACGTTCTCGCTCTCTCTCTCACGTTCTCTCTCTCTCTCACGTTCTCTCTCTCTCTCACGTTCTCTCTCTCTCTCACGTTCTCTCTCACGTTCTCTCTCTCCCTCACGTTCTCTCTCTCTCTGCTTTCCACAGGTCACATTGGTTTGTGAGTCATCGCACGGGACAACGAACAACGAAGATAACAGCCCCCTGACGGGCGCCGGTGAGATGACACTTCATCGTTGTGCCTTTAAACGTCCGTAATTTGACTGCTGTTTCTGTCCTTGTGGCGACAACGCAAAACGCAATCACTGGGAAGTGCTTTGACCCCATCTCTTGTTCTACCTCCGTCCCATCCACCTCCTCTAGTGAAATGCAATTGTTTGTGCTGGGAAAGGCTGTTTCTCCTGCGTGCTTTTTGCATTTTGTATTACAAACTCTAATTACATTGCCGCAATTAACCTGACCCAGCATAACCCGGAAAAGCAGTTTGAAACTGACATAATGTACTACACTGATACATTAGCTTGAGTCAACTCATATGATTTTGTTATCTTATTAACACTGCTATGTTTATATGCATCTAATTATCATTGGGCTGCTCTTGACTAACCTTCTCCCACTAAAGAGAATTGAAGTCTCCATGGGGCTGCCCCTTTGATTATAGAATGTATATTATTCATGATCGGATTAAAACTGGAAGTCTTCCGGACTCTGTTTTTAATCATGAAAGGAGTTGACAGGGAAAAAGGCGCAAGACTTGGCCGGCTTTTGGAGATTTCACCAGTTCTTGACCTAATGTGAAGCAGGTTATCTGGTCGTCCGTGGAATTGTCAACAGTGACATCACATATTCATGCCCCACTTCCAAAACAAAAAGAAAATATCTCTTGTCTTTCTCAGACAGTGACGTAGTGGTGTAGATAATGAATATAATGTAAAAATAATTGTATTCATATATTAAATGTATCAAATTATAATATGCATATAATGAAACACCCCTTTAAAATAGGCTTTTAAGTCCCCAGACAAGGAAAGTGTCCATCTGACTCACTTGGCTGCTCTATTCCAGCCTGTGTTCTGTCACCATTGGCTGGAGAGTTGGAGCAGGCCGGGCAACGCCACAACGATTCTGTGAGACCAATTTAGGGAGAACAGCGCAACATCCTCAGCTTGTAAGCTGAGTGCTAGGAGCTGAGAAACAAGCGGAAGCTCCAGGAGGGCGAAATGGAGAGGAAAAGCTGGAGGCAGAAACTTGAGAAGGTCACCTCTCTGTGCTGTGTTGGGAGTACAGAGCCTGTCTTTCGTTTTTCTCATCACTCGTTCCACTCTCCAGAGAGTGTCCGACTCATCCTCCACTTTTTTTTCTTCTCTCACTTCCTCCTTATCTTGTATGGTATGACTTCCCGGAGCGTTTCATCTTCTTCTCTTACTCTCTATCTCTCTCCATCCTCGTCATGTTTTGGTATAACTTTCCTTGCTGCTCGGTTCTCTCTTCACCCGTCGTCATCTGTCGCCCTGGCAATTAGCTACCGAGCGGCAGGCACCAGGCGTGGAGTGGGTTGGCACAGCTGCGTCCTGTCACAGTGATACACTCCCCGAAGACTTTGAGAAATTCACTCATGCAATTTAGCCCTTCACTGTTATTACTTTTCGGGGAGGGACACAAAACATAAATAGACACATATACAGACACACACACACACACACACACACACACACACACAAGGAGTAAAAAAGAAGCAGAGAAGAAGTAATTTCCATAAGAGGTGTGTGGATGAGGACAGTGCGTTCTGATTGGCCGTCAGATTAGCGCGGCAGTAGAAGAGGGGGGTCAGAGGTTAATCTGCTCCTCCGACGGCGTCCTCCAGTGGAGTTCCTCCTGTTATCTCTCTCTCCATCTGTGCCTCCTCACCTACGTGTCAATCTCACACACTCTCTCCCTATCTGCTTCTTCCTCTCATCTCCTCCGATTTTCTACCTACTCTTTGAAATGCCCTCCAGCGTCCAGTGCCTCTCCCCCTGCCCCGCGGTAACAGTCCTGTCATCCAATATCCACTTCCTACTTAAGAAGCCTGGCTGTACATTTTCAGTTTATGTACACCTGAATGTAATGGTAGTTATGATGATCTTTATCAATGCCTATGTAGATGGTTGTTGGTTCTTAACCCAGGCCTGCGCAGTAGTACTGGGGTTGGCTAAGTTGTCCTCGCTGACTGTCATTCACCCTGAACTTATCACTACACTACTTTCCAGCCCGGTGCCTCTGGTAAAAGTCACCTCGGACACATTATCCGGCAATTAGCAGGCCCCATGCTCTGCCATGCCAGCCCTTACCGCGCTCCAGTGTTCACGAGGTTGTCAGTTCACTTTCCAACGCTCGATTGCCTCCTTGTAAGGGACACGGGACCCAGAATAACCAGGACAAAGTGTTCAGAACAAAGCCTTGACATTGAAAGGGACAACCGAGCGAGAGCTGGGGCAAATTGAATTTGCGCCTTTGGAATGTAAATGGATGGCTGTCAGTGGATATGTTGCTTAATTTATTCATATAGTCTCCTTTATAGGAAAAAAATAATAATTTCAGAAGAAATCTGACGAACACAGTAACATCAAGACAAATAGCCAGATTATGAAAGAAACATTTCTTCTCCTCTTGTCTCTCCGCCTCTCCTCTCATCTTCCCCTCAGCACTCGTCTTTTTCAGGAGTCGAAATGACACTTCCACTGTTATTTGGCTTATTGAGGCTTTGCCATCAAGGGAGAGAGTTATTTTCCTTTTTAAGAGCCAGGAATGGGTTCTGTGTTCACACTTTGTGATTCCTAACCCTCCCTGCTTCACTGTTTTATCGGTTGGTGTTACACATCTAACTGCCTCTGTCTTCAGTGGTGAACCATTTCTACCAGGCTCTCCGGATTATTACTCTAGTTTTATATAGAACCCTGGTGTGGCGTCAACAGGAAAAGCACTACAGTTTCAAGCGGCGACTGTTTGTTGGAAGCGTACAGATTTTCCCTGCTTTTTCGTCCGCCGCTGCGAGTGCCCTGATAAGAGTATTAAAGCCGGTTTTCGGTTGCCGCTCGATTGCCGCTATTAGCCACCAGGAAGTAGGAGGGGAAGGGTACATTTGAATGGGTTTAATAGAGGAGAGAAGTGGCACATTTTGGGGAATCGACTCCATTTTCCTTTTCCTACACTGTTGTGTAATAAACAACCAATTAAAATGGAAATGGATTTCAAGGAAGGAATCCTTTTATAAGGAAGGAATCATTTAATGGACTGAACTGAGGTCTCGTGTATATTTTTCGAAAGGCGGCTGCGAGAGATGCCTCTTGGAAGATGAGAAGCATGCAACAAGCTTATCTACTGCAGACACAACTATTGATTGTGAGATTTCATATGTGGCAGGGTGTGAGTTTTGTCCTTGGGTTTTTCCCCGGAGTCAACACTTTTAAAAAAACATTTTTAGATCCAGAATCCATCGCCTGTTTTTGATGTTTGTGGAATATAGAAATGTCTTTGAAGATGTTTGTAATCATTTCCAATGTGACATGGAGGTTGATATGCTGTACTTACCTCTTTCTATATCCCTCCCCATTTTCTTTTCTACCCCCCTGACCCCCTTTTGCCCCACCCCCATCTCTTCCCCTCTCCCTCCTGTTCCCGTAGTCTTCAAGAACCCAATTTGTAAGGTGTACAGGTTTCAGACTGCGGACAGTAAATGGATGCTGGTGAGAGAACAGATGGATGAGTGCACTCTGTCTTTCAGCATCCCCAGACAGCTCCTCAATCTCTACATTCAGGAAGACATGAGGAGGTAAGAACTTGTCTGAGAACAGCAAACCCTTTCACCAATGGGGGTTGGGGTGGGCGTGGTCGAGCTGAACCTGACCTTGGAAAAGTTTTACGTATCGGACAATGACATTCTTATCTCAGTAAACGCTGAAATTCATCTAAAGGCAAGCAGCAGGGGATTCTGGGTCAGATAGCATGCACTAGGGCCAAACCTAACCTCTGGGATGTCTACATACATCAAGAGGATACTTGGAGCAGTGCAAAGGAAGCAACAGATAAACGCTTAACTAAACCAGATATACCTACTCCAAGTCTAAACCATGTGACCCTCCTTTAAGCCAAACCCAGATAACCCTTCTCTGAACCAAACCCAGATAACCCTTCTCTGAACCTAACCCAGATAACCCTTCTCTGGGCCTAAACCGGATAACAAAGCCTAAATCTGAGTTACAAAGCCACAGTGATCTTAGATCAAGAAATGGGAGGATACCGCCTTTCATTTCAATGGGCACCAAGGCTCTCGGGCTGCCAACATTAACAGGCCTATTTCAGAGATGTAAATGGTTGTTTAAGAGCTATACTTAGAGAGGAGTAAATTATTCAGGTCTGTTTAACACTTCAAAAGGGGATTGTTGTACGCCTGCACACTTGTCAACCAGCAATACACACACACACACACACGCACACACACAGATTTACACTTGCACACAGACACAAGCACATTGGGGCACACACACACTGCATTGTTGTGAACAAAGTCCGGGAGCTTTATCGAGCTGAGCAGAGTGCCAGAGAGTGGCTTTGAGGAAACCAAAGAAGGTTCATTATCTTCTTTAGCTTCTCTTTCTCCCACTGTGTGGCTAATTGACTGGGCTTTTGATCTCGTTAGCTAATTAGTGGTCAAAGTGGCCTGTGACCACATGATGATGAAGAAACAGAGATGTGTTTTGAAGCCATAATCATTCTATACAATGCTTGTATCCCCCCTAGAATGTTAATAAACATAGTGTAATGTTAAAAGGACATTCAACTTTTAAATGTTTTTCTGATTTTTTATGAAAGCAATGAAATTGACATTAGACTACTTTGAAAGTCAGTAAACGTATATACTGTGCGTGTGTGCGTGTGTGCGTGTGTGCGTGTGTGCGTGTGTGCGTGTGTGCGTGTGTGTGTGTGTGTGTGTGTGTGTGTGTGTGTGTGTGTGTGTGTGTGTGTGTGTGTGTGTGTGTGTGTGTGTGTGTGTGTGTGTGTGTGTGTGTGTGCGGGTGTGTGTGTGTGTG
>JACXGJ010007817.1:0-29113 GCA_016801105.1 Esox niger
AGCGGTGGGCTAGCTAGTGACAGGACAGCGGTGGGCTAGCTAGTGACAGGACAGCGGTGGGCTAGCTAGTGACAGGACAGCGGTGGGCTAGCTAGTGACAGGACAGCGGTGGGCTAGCTAGTGACAGGACAGCGGTGGGCTAGATAGTGACAGGACAGCGGTGGGCTAGCTAGTTATAGGACAGCGGTGGGCTAGCTTGTGGACAGGACAGCGGTGTCTTAGCAAGTGACCGGAGAGCGGTTGGCCAGCTTGTGGACAGGACAGCGGTGGGCTAGCTTGTGGATAGGACAGTGGTGTTAGCTAGTGGACAGGGGAGCAGTGGGTTAGTAAGAGGACTGGACAACTGTGTTTGCCAGTGCAGGACGGGGAAGCTGTGTGCTAGCCAGTGCAGGACGGGGAAGCTGTGTGCTAGCCAGTGCCAGACGGGGAAGCTGTGTGCTAGCCAGTGCAAGACGTGGAAGCAGTGTGCTAGCCAGTGCAAGACGGGGAAGCAGTGTGTTTGCCAGTGGAAGACAGGGAAGCCGTGTGTTTGCCAGTGGATGACAGGGAAGCCGTGTGTTTGCCAGTGGAAGACAGGGAAGCCGTGTGTTTGCCAGTTGAAGACAGGGAAGCAGTGTGTTTGCCAGTGGAAGACAGGGAAGCAGTGTGTTTGCCAGTGGAAGGCAGGGAAGCAGTGTGTTTGCCAGTGGAAGGCAGGGAAGCAGTGTGTTTGCCAGTGGAAGGCAGGGAAGCAGTGTGTTTGCCAGTGGAAGATAGGACAGCATGGCCTTGTTTAGCTCCGCCACCGGCGCCCAGAACCTGGGCTCCTACTACTGCCTCATCCGCAGAAGGTTCAAGAGGAGGCGCAAGAAACGCTGTGAGCGCCAAGGTATCCATCTCCTACTCATAACTAAGTTTGTTTCATGCCAGTTGGTTTCTGTGTATTGTGTGTGTATTGCATGAGCAACTTGAACATTGACTGGTATCAATTGGTGAGAACTGAATCTACTATAGATTGGCCGTACAGAATTTTCATGCTGTGTGTTCGATGACCTAAATATTTATGATGGAATGGAAATGGGATTCTTTTGTGGGTGTGTGGGTGTGGGTGGGTGAGTGAGTGGGTGTGGGTGGGTGGGTGAGTGGGTGTGGGGGCGTGTGGGTGAGTGTGTGTGGGGGCATGGGGGCGCGTGGGCAGGTGTGCGCGTGGGCAGGTGTGCGCGTGGTCAGGTGTGTGTAACAGGTTTAGGTTTAAAGAGGCATTTCAAAGGCTTAAAAAAAATCTACGATTTTCTTAACCACTAATTTTGCACAGTGTTAATGTATGGCACTTACATGCGTAATAAACCACATACAGTCCTTTGCCGTTGAGAAAGGAATGTAATCATTACATTTTTGCCTGCAATCATTTAGGGCAAAACATGCTTTTGCTAATGTCATGTAACTAGCGAGCAGATAAACCCCCACCATTTTACTGAGACCGACCACTCTGGAAGCCAGACAAACCCCTCTGTATAAGCCCATTTTCTCTGCTAAACGAAACAGACGTATTTTTGGGAGTGAGGGGGCCGACGATTGCCTGGGAGTGAGGGGGCCGACGATTGCCTGGGAGTGAGGGGGCCGACGATTGCCTGGGAGTGAGGGGGCCGACGATCGATTCACTGGTTTGTGAGGGAGCCGACCGATCCATGGCTGCTTTCAGATGGCCTGTCAAATGTTTCTTACTAAAATGAAAAATCTGATATTTTCACATCCGGTCTTTTTCTGGGTTGATCTGACTGGTGAAAAGACTAATTTGTGAAATAAAGATCAGAATTGGCCTGCCCGTTTAAATGCAGCCTAAGCTGCTTCTTCCTGAGTTTGCTTCCGCGGCTCTGGGGATTAGCCTGACAGGGGAAGTAGTAATTATTGAGGTGCCTCTCAGTGGCGGTATTAGTAAGGTGTCAGCCATTCGCTTTTGATTCATCCCCCTACCCTATGCCCCCCACAGTGAATCGTCAAACCTGAGCTTCTTCATCCAAGTAAATCCGCAAGTGCTGAAGATGCGTTTTAGCAGTGTGACTCTTTTCACGCCAAAAACTCAAGACTGACTTTTGGCTGTCAGTGTCGCCAAAATTAGCCTATGTTTGTTTTCCTCGTTATCGTCACAGAAATTATTGAGCCATGTTCACAAACCCAGAGAGGAGAATAAATAATGGTGATGGTATTTCCCTAACCCATCCCAGCTTGTTGTAAATCCCTATGCAATCGAAAGTCATTATTTCAAACCATAGTGGGTTCCTTCACCTGTTGTGTTAGACTCTGTTGCTCGACTAATGCTCTGGGATGGGGAACAGAGGTCTTCAGGGGCTCAGGGACTAGATACGTTTTTGTATAAAAAAATAAACATATTACCTCATATTTTTTGCCTGAACTTTGTTCTCCCTTATCAACATAAGTAGATTTGTGAATAGCATCATCCATGTGCCAACTACTTAACCCTGTTGCTACTATCAAGTGATTCTTGGAACCAACAGATGATTTTCTCAGAGGGGATGATTCAACGTCTTGCCCCCTCAATACATTTTAGTGAGGAGGACTCTCATAAGGCAATGGGCCGTATATGAAATATGGAAAATGGGACCCGAGGTTTTGTGCAAAGCCAGCAGAATCTCCAAAATGAGCTTTTGGTGATGGAGTGGCAGGGGGAGATATGAGGACAGGCTGTTTCATTCTGTTCTGTTACCCAAAAACTGGTCAGCCTTTTTCTCTTACAATGCCTAACCCACTCCAAGAGCTATTTACAACAGTGCTTGAGAAATGCTGTTAATTGATTTTGATCCATAAGGTATGTTTTTGAGTTTGTGGGTGCGGATTTATTTATATAAAACAAATGTATTTACAATTAGTCCACACAATTGTTTTACGATTACTTAAATATTTTTCTCTGTTTAAGATTTAGCATTCCCGTTTTAAGATGTTTAACATTTCTCCTTTCTGTTGAATGCCTTTGGATTTGCTTATACTACATGTACTCTGTCTGTGTGCATCTTTCCCTTTCCTATATTTTCAGGACCAAAATGACATTACAAGAAATATGTTGAAATTTCTTCTGTTTTAAAAATGCGTTTATAGGTTTACAGTAGATGTTTTGGGTGTTAAGGTTAGGATTAGAGTTTCAGGAAGTGTATGTATAAAAAGGTTAGTCATGACAAACACTGGGTTGAAGACATTTCTATAGATATTTATAGAAATACTTTGAAAATGCGTATCAGCATGTTGATTAGCCCACCTCAGCTGTTGATTGTGGTTTGTCTGGACACTCATACTATGACATTTCCAAATGTAATGCATTTAAACCCCTGTTTTGGGACTACTTTTCTTGCTCTACTATTACATTCAGACCACACCAGCTACTCTGTGTGCGTTAGCAATGCTAAATAAATTGAAACATGTTATTCAATTATTGTATCTGAACTGCGCATCAAAGAGTCCCACTCTCATTGGTTAACAAAAACATTCTCCCCCACGTGGGACTGAAGAGGGATTATTCAAAGATATTTATAAAAAAAAATTGATTTCATCCTTTTTTTCAATGGATTAATACTTGGAGTAGAGAAATGCATACTTCTGTATGATTTCAATTCAGCATTCTTCAAATATCTTTTACATAATAAGAAATATGCATTGCAGGTCAAATAATTCCCAAAATAATCAAATGTCTAAGCTAACAAACTAATCTCAACTTCTATGAATGTTTACCACAGCCTTCTACTTTCCACCCTCTCTTATCTGGGCATCTCAGTCTACGTTTCCTCTTGGATTGATTCCTACCTGCTAGCCTGCTCTTACTAGGTGGTGTGGGGAGGATCACTGTCTGCTGTGCAGCCTCTTACTGCTGGTGTTCCTCAAGGCTCAGTTCTTAGCCTCCTCTCCCTATACACCAAGTCTCTTGGCACTGTCATATCCTCACATGGCCTTCCTCATCGCTGCTGTGCGGATGACACCCAGATTCTCTTTTCCTTCCAATGCCCAGGTGACATTAAGTATGTGTGCCAGACTGGCCGGCATCTCTGCTTGGAAGTTTGGCCCCGCACCTAAAGCTTAACCTTGACAAAGCTGAGCTGCTTTAGAGAACACCTGTAAACATACATTTTCATGGAATACATACAAATATTTCCACTTTCACCACCTCTGACCCTTGCCTTTTGTTAATGATTTTTTATTCATTATTTGTATGGTCTTCTTTCTGGCACTGGCTTTTGCTGATGACTAATTAATTCATTTAATGCCCTCACTACTAAACTTTGTGGTTGTTTCACCTAGCTCTAAATGTATGCCCTTAGTATTAGTCGCTGAATTAGAGCATGTGCAAAAAAAGTATCAGTCCCTACATTTATATTGTTGATTAACATTTGATTCATCCATTTGGCCTGCATGTCATGGTTGCGTCCAGTTGGGACGAACAAGATGACGCATTTGGGTGTGCATGAGTGGCCGTCCTAGTCTGCATATTATACATATGAAAGACTCAAGACATAAATGGAGAAGTCCTAATGGTTAGAGTGTTGGGTTAATGCAGGTCACCAAAAGTTGCTAGTACAAATCCTTTAGCCAAGTTGAAAAATACGGATAAGTGTGTCTGCAAAATCATTACTATAAAGATCACATGGATTTTCATGCTAGATTAATAAAACTGCCGATTTTTTTTTTTAGACACTTGCAACCATAGAAACAGCACTGTCAACAAACTGTCTGCCAAAGGATGTCAGTACTTGGCAGAAACAGCATCCAGCAAACTGCTTCCAGAAACAACAACAACAGCGGTCAGAAAAGAGACACCACCACATTAATTACTTAAAAACATACTTAATTAAGACACCAAGCACACAACTGCCTCATTTTGTTAGTGTAATCTTGTTGCCAGGTCCCCTACAATGCAGAAATGGCATTCTGTCATGATAAGAAATTAGCTGGGTCACGCCATCATGGAGGGAACAGTGTGTAATTAGCCTCGATTAGCATTCTGCAAATGGCTGTCAGCAAGTGATGGAGGGGAAGTCGCTGTGGCGGAGCGAAGCGTATGTGTGTTCAGCCAGGGAGGACTCCGTGTCTGGGACTGTCAGTAGGGTTGGGCGGCCCTGAAGTCTCAACGCCGCTACCTTACAATACGCCTCATTTGCCAAGGACGTCTGCACGAATGGTCGCTAATGTGTGTGGATGCTTTTCCATCAAATCAGTCCCTGTCAAGTAATATATGGGTGCTAGGGCTAATGGCGCTGTGGCAAATATGCTGCATTCATATATATCTTAGGCTCATAATGATCAATTAGCTGAATTTGTTGGCCTTTAATCATCAATGCTCTAAGGCGTCTTCCATTACTCCCACACTATTTGCCATCATGTTGCAGATGTTTGTTTTCCTCCCCTGTCTGTCTGTCTTTCATCCTCTTCTCAGTGACCTTTCAGACCATCTCCGCTCTTAACTCCCCATCAACATTACCTCAAAACATAGGAATAATGTCAGGATGTGTGAAAAATCTCTCTCCTTACTCTGCCATTCCATCATATACTGCACACATCTTGATCCACACAAGTAGTGCCTTAAAGTATTTAGACCCCTTCACTTCCTCCACATTTTGTTGTTTGACTTAATTTATAATTAAGTTATTATATTTTTGGGTCATCAATTTACACACAATGACCCATAAAGACAAAGCAAAGAGCTAGTTTTTCAAGATGTTTGCCAATTTGTTGAACATAGAAAAACTTAAATCTCAAGCATTCTGACTTGCCATGGCACTTCAAATTGAGCTCAGATGCTTCAAGTGTCCTTTTCCTTTCTGGAATTTGATTAGAGAGCACCATAGACCTCTGAGGTTTTGAAAAATATCTTTGTCAAGATAGATCTGGGGAGAGTTATAAAAAAATTTAAATGCATTGGAATACTTAAATATGAGATTTACTCTCTTTATTTTCAAGTTCGCCCAAATTTAGTTATGGGGTTTTGTTTGTAGGTTAATTGCAAAACATTTTAATAAATTGTAAATGGCGTTTACAACAAAGCAAAACATGCAGAAAGTAAAGGGATGTGAGTACTATCCAAAGAAACTGCAACAAGCTCATGTGCACCTGCCTTTCCCTTTGAGGATATATCCATGCTCAAGTAGAGACACACACACACACACACACACACACACACACGCGGATAGTGTGTGTCTGACCTGGCTTGGAATATGAAGTACAGTGCATGGCTTGAATGGGAGCAGCACGACCATTGAGGCGAGGAAAATGGAAAAATAGGGAGCGCAAAGGAAATAGATAGTTGAAAGAGAGAGAATCAGGGACTATGCTGATACCAGCAGTTTTTGGTCTGTTCACTGCTTCAAAATACAATTTGAGAGAATGAGGCCATACATTCACACACACTTTCACACATTAGCTGACCCTGTGCCTTCTAACCAGCTGTCAGCAAATGCCTCAGTTCATCTCCGCGGCGCATTTCTTGTTTTCATTCGCGCCTTGTCATGCAGCTCAACTCGCAATCATGGGCAACATGCGCTCCTCTATGTCCCTCTGTTTCTCTCTGTGTGTGTGTGCGTCTCTCTCTTTCCTGTGTGCGACTGGGTTGACTGAACAGTGAGCACTGATACCTCTGGCCATACTCTCTGGAGAACTCCAGACAACTCTCACACCTTAGCACGCACACGCCAGCACACACACACACACACACCTGCCCCCACAGGCCCATATTGCGTATACCATAAATCACAGCTGTCACACAGATTTTACAGGTCCCTCTGAAAAGGGGGAAAAGGGATGTCTGCAGCCACCCGGTGCCCTTGAACAGAGAGGGGAGGCTGAGGGTGGAACAGGGAGAGATCTTTGTTTTTATTTTTATTAAATCTGCTATGTTCTGTTGGCCTGTGTCCTGGAGCACAGGTGTGTGGTCTTGAAGGGATGGATGCGGTCCATTTTTATGGTGAATTGATAGATTCTGCATTGTGCCACATGCCTAGAATCAAATATTACTTCTGTGTTTGAAATTTCTGTGTTACTTATTGTCTTGCTTATTAAATTTCTTGCACTTCTACAGCGCTTTTCTGAAAACATTAAACAGCAAACATATTGTGACAGTTGGAGTGATAGAGGCCAAGTCTCTGAACATTGCATCCTTTGAAGATGATGGGGTCAGGTCATGTCTTGAGTGGAGTGTGGGGGACCAGCCTTATCTGAAAGCCGCTAGTCTGTTTGGCTCCCACTTGGATGATGCTTCAGCAGTGCTGCTGTATTCCTCTATATCCCAGCCCTTTCACACTTCAAGCAACTCTTCTGTTTTCAGAAGATTGGAACTGGTAGCCAAGGGATTTAAAAAGCAAGTTCTGTCCAGAGAATATATATTTTTTTAAGAACACGATTAGGCAGCTGGTTAGTCATAACTAGCCATGCCAAATCACGTGGCTAGCTATTTTGCATATCCCAGTGGTGTGGGTGTGTGTTTGTCTGTGTGAGCGTGTGAAAGTTCCAACCGAAAAGACAAGTTAATAAAGAATCACATTCAAAACAAATTTAATTCAAACAGAACAGAAACTAAGTCTCTCTCCTTAACCTCTTTCAATGTAAGATCCCCAATGGTACTGCTGGTGGGTCATCATTATGTGTTTTAACAGTCACATTTATTTAAACTGTTATAGGTGATTGAGAATACAATTTGTTTACTATAAGGCCTGCATCTTTCTATTATTTATCTTATGAAATGGAAACTAAAGAAATACATTTTCATTTGAATAAGAGAAAGTGATGAGGTATTCCTGCTCCATCAATTGGACAAGAAACCAGGCTTGGTCATGTCTGAATGTCAGTCTGGCATCTACACCTTGCATGGGGAAGTCTACTAGCAATGAAGTCAAATTGGTCTTGGCAGGCTAATTCCAATGGGTTATTGGTCATTAGAAAAACCAAATTGAATAATGGCGTCTGAGATGGAGGTTTGCGGGGGGGTATGGTTGAGCTGCGTGCGTGTATATGTGTGCGTGTGATGGGGACACTGCGGGGGTAATATGAAGCGGCCACGCTCCTCTCCCCCATACCGTGGCCCATCAGTTTTAATCAGGCAAAACGACAGACCTCCCTCTCCGCAAGGACCCCAGTTCATTTGGCCCTCGCTGGCCCCACACGTGTATCACATTATGGTATATTAGCTGGTCACTGCCAGAGGGAAGGAGTATTGGGGGGGGGTGAAGGGTTCACTTCAATTTTACAAAGACCTCAATACTATGTAATCACTTACGTTTTGATTGGATAAAATCTGTAAACATTATCGTTGACTATACATACCAATTAGTGATTCCCTGAAAACGTTTTTTTTATTTTTATGATGAAACATGACAAATGTGGTAGTTTTGCTGAAACCGATTCCAGTTATAAAATCAAACTGGACACTAACCCTATTAGAACCCCTAACTGCCGGTCTCCTGTGTCTGTTTTAGTAGCTGTCTTCCAAACATCACAATTGCATCCCAATCGACTCAGTCCCAAATTACTTTTGGCGCTAGACCTTTGATGGCTCTGGACAAACAAGGGCACTATATCGGGACAAGGGTGCCATTTTGGATGCAGACCAAATCCCCTGTCCATAAAGATGATATTAGGAGCAAGATATCACACTGCAAATGTCAATTCTGGGAGAGGAGCCAGAAAGTAATGCATTGGAATGCCATGGATGCACTGACCACAGCACCCATCTGTCTGTGTTATCCTCTCTGAGAGCACTGGTGACAGACCACCCTGACTCCCCATCCCCTCTCCTTCCTACCGCCATTCATCATGGTCTACCCGCTCTGTTTTCCCTCTCCACTCATTTTCACTCTCTCATTTCTCTCTCCATGTCTTCTGGTCCTTCTCACCATTTTCTCAGTTTCACCCTCTTCTTTCTCTACATCCATCATTCTCTTTTTACTTGTTCTCTTCCCCTCATTGTCTCTCGCTACACTTCTCTGTTTCTCTTATTCTTTCTCTTAAATCTTGGCGAGGGGGCAGGTTACCCTAACTCCTGTCTTACTCTACATTCCCATATTCCCAATTCAGTGTCACTGCAACACTGTCAAGTGCCCCCTGTCTACCCCCCTGAAAACAAGTGCCCCCCCCCCAACGACAAGAGTCCTCTGACTACCCCCTCTCCCCCCCATCCCACTCCTTTGACAAACATTTTCTTTTGGTACTTAATAGTTCACTCTCATGTCAAGTTTGCCTTGTGGTGTTGTCAAATCCTTTGCTGCCACCTACCTTTGACAGCACTTTACAGCTCTGTTGTGCAGCCTACTGTAATATGAATACAGTGGATAATATGAATGCCTGTGTAGGTGTGGCAGGTACGTGTAGTTCTTTTGCAGAAGTTGAAGAAGGCGGCCTAGCTTCAATGTGCACTTCTGCCGCAACTTGGCTACCAGGGGCTTCACCACTAAAGCCAGGCACTAGCTGTCCATTTATTTCACTGCTTAAGTGGACTGCAAGCTTGACAGACAAATAATGGGGATGTGGGGTTGGGAAAGAATCTGGAAGGAGTGAAAGGCAATGGGGTTATGGGATGGGGGGCTGAATGGGAGGGGCTCTGGCTGTTGTCGTTGTCCTGCATGTCAGTTGGTGCCAGGCTGTCAGTCGGTCACTCGTCCTTGCATTGATGGACTCGGCGAAGTAGCGAGCGGTCATATACTGGCCCTGGCTGCCATGCTGGGGGGTTTCACAGCCCTGCGCTCGGCTGATTTATGACCACACCTGAAGGCAAACTGGTCGGGGGAGGAAGTGTGTGCGTGTGCGTGTGCGTGTGCGTGTGCGTGTGCGCGTGCGTGTGCGCGTGCGAGTGCGCGTGCGCGTGCGTGCGTGCGTGTGTACACAAATAAAGCGAGGAAAAAACAAAACCAAGGGAGGGAGCGTGAGTGTGTTTGTGTGCGCGCCCACCTGCATATGTTGACTGTAGGCTTGCGTATGTGTTGACCTGCATCAACCATATCGTCGACCTCGACTGGCTCCCATTGCAACCTGCTCTCTCCCAACCCTCTGTTCCAGCTACCCTCTGAAAGGCAATCTCACATAAAACCACCAAATAAAAAATTCAGATTGATACTCTCTCTTTCCTCCTCAAAGTGCTCCACAGCAGCTCCCATGTGATGTACAGCCCAGTGTAAAATATCAAGTCTAGAACACAGTAAAAACACCTCTACGAACAGTGTTTCACTCAGAAGTCTAAAAATCCTAAGTATATCCTGAAGGTCTTGGTGTAAATTGTCAGACACCTAATTTGCTGAAAGAATGTAGAAATTGGTCATGTTTCTTTGTCTTGAGTTCAATACAAGTGTTCCATCAACCTCTGAATAAGGAAGTGGATTTAACACTGCGGTAGTGTCTTATTGATTTGCTAGTGTCTTTTACCGGTTTGCTAAAAGAATGAAGAATTTGGGTGTTTCTTTGTTTTGAGTTCGTTAGGAGTGTTTCCCCTTGTTCCATCAATGTCTGAATAATGATGTGGATTTAAGACTGCGCTAGTGTCTTACTGGTTGGCAACAGTGTTTTTTTTTATGGATAACTACAAAATGATAACTACCTGGAAGGTTCTACAGAGATTTGGCCAGAATTTAAATGATTCCGTTGACATTACGATGGCAATGTGCTGTGATTTTGTCCAATTTGTCATAACAATGTGCAGCTAAAGGAAAATAAGATTTGCAAGCCCTCGATTTAATGAAATACAGTAATAAGTGTTATTACTCTTATGTGGAAATTGTGCAGCAATTGGTTCAGTATGGAAACTCTTGCATAATAAGCAAGAAGTTATGTAAATTTTAGCAAAATAACTTATGATTGGTGTTTCTTTCTATCCATGTTCCTGAAATAGTTTGTTCGGTTATCTAGTAAATAGATTCACGTGTGTGTGTGTTTGCCTGAATGTTTATATCGGTCACAAAACTGCTAAGGTGGCCTAATTCCCTGCTCGTGTCCAATGTATCCTAGAGGCTGTCAAACCAACAATATCTGACCACTGGAAATTCGAACTGGATTGCAGAGAATGGGCTTTCTGTGTTTAATGACTTGATTTAGTCTGTGTGTCAGAGAGGATTCTTTCAGAGCCTGTGCTTGAGGCTGCATCGAGTGTCTGTGCGGAGTTGCCCGGGAACAGCTTTGAAAGCCTGCAAACATGAAAGTGACACTTCAGAGAAGACCCCTCTGCTCCAACATCAAGCTGTGACTGGCAGCAAAGGAGATCTGGAAGTGGCATTTTATTTTTATTTTTTCATTTCATCAGAGAGAGAAGTTGGGTTGTTTTTGATTTTCACTGGGTGAAATTACAGACAGTGGGCGAGGTAATGGAATCCTAATTAAAGGTGGCCTTAGCTGTGTCCCTGTCACTCATTCAAAATAAAGAGCAGCCCGTTTAGGGTGGGTTATAATATGGCACTTCACAGAGAGAGCTCTGGACCTGAGATGTAACAGGACCAATAACAAACCATCAAGTTGTCAGTAGACCAATCACACTGTCATTGGGTGAATAAAAATCACTTTTATTTCTCCAATAACATCCATGACAATGTACCCATAAGGCTGTGACGAATGCTGTGCATTGGGCTCACAGGTTTATAAAGTTCTTCCCCATTATGTGTGGGAACATCACAGAAAACTTTGCCTTTTGCCTGGTATGAAGAAAGCTGGTTCCACCAGAAATCATGGAATCATCTCAAACTTCTTTCTACTTCGTTGCTTCTCACTCTCCCTCCCACCTTTGCTCAACCTTTGCCAGAATTTTTACTGGACTGCTTGCCAGCCATTGTCTTTCAAGGACAGGCTTGTCTGGATTTGGCTGTTTTAGAAGAGATAATGATTCTCTTTTACCTGGAATAGGATTGCATTTTCTATTTCTCCTCCCTCTATCTCACCTCCTCTCCATCCCCCGTTTCCTTCTCCTCTGATCCGGGCAGCCGCGGCTCCCTTCACGGAAGTGCAGTGCTATCGCTCCGCTGCAGAAAAAGCGAGGGATGAAAGACAAATCAAAACACCTTATTTCCCCTCAGTCCCTCACGCCGTCGAGATTGAATTTGAGTTTTCTCATCTTCTTTCTCATCTTTTCTCTCCCTCCCGCGCCCCAGCCATCCACTTCTGAAACAAGCCCCTTTCACAACTTGAGATTGGGTCTCCTTTGTGCATAAGGAATAAAGCAGCAAGGAGCACACTAGTCTGTCTACCAGCGCAACCCGAGAAATCGAACCAGACTGCATAATTACCTGCTTAGTCAGCCAGTGCACATCTATAGCTTTAAGCCTGAAGGTTATTTCACTGAAGACAACAATGTTCTACCATTACAATTATTATGGCGGTAGTTATAGTTGTCTGCAGTCATTGTGCTAATGGCTCTCCCCTCTTTACGTTCCACAGCCCGAGTGGTATGCAGTTTGTTGACACACTTTGCACCCAAAGATTTCATTGCCAGAGACCATCCTGTGGAATCATAGATCTGTGGGTCAAGTCTCTCTTCAAATCTGGGATAGGACTTTGAGACCTGACACGTCGCTAACTTGATGACTTTTACTGCCACTGAGCCATTTGAAGCGAAAAGAGCATCAGGTCAAATGGGGCCTGGGTGAATTGGAATTGACTCTGGGCCAACACAAACCAAATACAGATGCAGCTTTGTTTACACCGGCTCCATGCAGAGCTAAGCAGGCCAGGTACCCTGATCTCGCACCCTTTAGTTGGCTATTGAGGCGTAAGTGAGATGCCACTAATGCACTGACAGACTTTTTTCACCTCAGATTATCTAAAGGCAATGTGTTTGTTAGTTGGTCTGAATGACTGCACAGTTTTCTGATGCCTTTGCTGTGTCATTGGTGATCACACAGCCTTATTCAATTTTTCCCCACAGAGTTGCTTTTATAAGTGCTGTAGATGAACCGGCCCAATATTGGAGCCAATCTCATGGCCGCTTACCCATGAGCCAATGGGTAAACTGGTTTTGAGGTATCGAGACCAAAATCGAATAGCACACAAACCAGCCTAAATGGGCAAATCTCAACCTGTAATCTGGGGGGGTTCTCTCCTACCACCGCCCCAGTGCCCCCTTGCCCTTTCAATTTCAATTATGGGGCGGAATATGAATCTTTAATAGGGTGATAATTGTGCTAGCATATTTGCTGTCACCCACCATTAGCTGAGATTAATTGGGCAATTTAGTTTAGCTTAAGAAAGTGTCGTCAGTGAGGAATGGTTCATGGGACCTAGGCTTTGAGCTTGAATCAGCACAATCTGCTCCCCATCATACGTCAGTATCAACGCTTTCTTTCTTTTCTGCACTTTTCTTGTCCTTCAGCTTCTGCCTTAGTTTCTGTGCCCTTGCCATTGGACTGGCTTGTTTGTGTGTGTGAATGTGAAAGACTCCTGTGCTGTTCATCTGCAATGATGTTGTTAAAGATTGTTAGTCACGTACTTGACTAATATTTTCTAGTTGTCAAAGATCTAGTCTACGTAGGTCCAGATGTTTTCTAAACACAGTTTCTCCATAGGGCAACATAAACTCCGTTGTGCATTGGACTTGGGAAAACACATTGGCCTGGGTATAACAAATTAGGTTTCAGAAATATGAATTCCTGTAAAATAATGAGATTAGCAAAGAGCATTGTTTTCTAGGCCAGAAAAATACACATTCCCTGATCTGTGGTTGTATGGACCTGAATCGGGGTATGTTAATTTTGGTCGTGTATGTAGTAGGATGAGGTCATAGGTCTTGGTAGAAGATTCTGAGAATTTGGTAGCAACTTTGTACGAATGTATTTGTCCCGCAAATATTTTTATCTTCAATGTTTCCAGTGTCCAGAGTGCTCCTTAGTAGTACAGTGTAAAGGTTATCAGTATAATCTCCGTTGACTGCAGGGTATTCTTTGGTGACTGATGGCCGCAGAAAAAGGACGTGCTTGAACCCAGTTCTGCTCGCCTAGACATCCACTGAACCCGGTTCTGCTCGCCTAGACATCCACTGAACCTGGTTCTGCTCGTCTAGACATCCACTGAACCCGGTTCTGCTCGTCTAGACATCCACTGAACCCGGTTCTGCTCGCCTAGACATCCACTGAACCCGGTTCTGCTCGCCTCCACATCCACTGAACCCGGTTCTGCTCGCCTCCACATCCACTGAACCCGGTTCTGCTCGCCTAGACATCCACTGAACCCGGTTCTGCTCGCCTCCACATCCACTGAACCCGGTTCTGCTCGCCCGACATACACTGAACCCAGTTCGCCACGCCTCGACATCCACTGAACCCAGTTCGCCACGCCCCGACATCCACTGAACCCAGTTCGCCACGCCTCGACATCCACTGAACCCTGTTCGCCACGCCTCGACATCCACTGAACCCAGTTCGCCACGCCTCGACATCCACTGAACCCAGTTTTGCTCGCCTAGACATCCGTTGACTTTGCTGTACTGTACAACTTTGTGCGCACTGTAGTGCATTTTCTACTGGAGGAAAAACGTCTGTCTGTGTCATGCCCGACTAAAAGGCCTGTCCATGTCAATAGCTGTATATCTCCCGGCAGGCAGCTGGAAATGAGGTCTAATCGGACGGATATTAAAGTCACAATAGACTGCTCCCGACTATTACGGCCTGTCAGCACACAGCCCCCTCTCTCTCCTCTCTCACCCAGATTAGTTTCCACCGCTGAATATTTATACAACGTACAAACCCTAGGCTCCACTTGGCTGTTTTATTTTCCTCTCACCATGTGTCTGTGTGTGTGTGTGTGTTTTAGGTCTAACCAGAAAATATGTGACTCATGGGGGACCTTTTGTGAGTCAATTTCTGGCTCAGGGTTTAGGTTTAGGGTCAAACTTACAATACATTTTTTAGTTAGAATTGGGGGTTTCTTCAATGTCCAGGAACTGTTGGTTAAGTTTAGGGTTAAGGTTTGGCATTACACCTAGGTAAAATGTATGCATAAATGTTACTTTATTGAGGTTAGGGTTAGATTAGGGTTAGGTTAAAGGATTAAGGTTAGGTTTAGGGTTACGATTAGGGCAAGCGAACCTGCAATTTTCTGGTCTGCCTTTAAAGGACCAAGACATTTACCCACTTAGGCCATGCTGTTGTAGTTCTTTGTGCTTCTGCATGCGGGTCTGTGGGCGATTTTGCGGTGAAAACATCTGGGCCAACTTTGACTGACCATCGATTCCTCTCGTGCGGTTCTCAGGTGGAGCCGGCGCTCGGCAGCCCCGGTCCCAACAGAAGCTCTTCACCATGGACATGGATGAAGAGGAGAATATGAGTGAGTCGGTTTCTCTCTCTTTGTCTAATTATTTCTCTCTAGCTCCCTCTCTCCTTCCCTCCCACTTTCTCTTCTTCCCTCCCCCTCGCTCTCCTTCCCTCACCCCCGCTCCCCCCCGCCTAGAAAACGTACATAAAGGACAGACACAGCACACACACAGACACTTGTCTGCAGAACTCTCTCTCACCCCAAAAAACTTTAAATGTATTGGATTCAACTTATATTGCTCTATGCATACTCTTTAAAAACATCTCAACCTCCCTCACACATTCAAATTTAATTGGACATTTTGGAAGGAGTCCTGAGCCGTGAGCTCCAGTAGCCGTGGTGCCTGTGAATGAATCTCTTCTCCACATTCCCACCACTCTGAACAGACAGAAGAAATCGGCTGCCTGGGCTATCCACGAATTAAATAGATAATTGCCATTGTACTTTCACTCACCAGTTTCATCTTTACAATCGGCCTGTCTCTGTATTTACATTTTCTTTGATGAGCAGCTATGGAATTACGGTTAAAATTATTCTATCTATTAAAAGAGTTTTACTTTTTTCTACTTAAAGACTTATGGGGCAAGAGAAACACTAATCCATTATACAGTTTTCGTTTGACGGCCTTTACAAACTTCAAAATGTAGTCACTACTACCTAAAAATCATGGAAGTAGTCAGGGCATGTGGACATCTAAAAAGTATCTGTAGCAGGTTTGGGCTTGTTTAAAGGGGTTTAGGTCATTTAAAAGTAAACATACTCACGTCCTGATTGCTTCCTCCTTTTTTTGGACTAGCAGTGATTACTTTCAGGTTGAAGAAGCATCTAACATGAAAAGGTGGTAAATTATGCTTTGAGTATTTTTGACTCAATTGCCAGCAACTGACTCAAAGCTGAGGGCACTTCAGGCAGTTTTGATATTGGGACTATTGTTACGTTAATTATCTTCTGACAAGTTTGCCACTTTTAGAGATGGCTACAAGCTGTTAGCAATAACATTTTCATTTACTTATCAGGAGTTTTCCATCTTTAGTGTTCTTCAAGCTGCACTCTCTTTGCCCAATTTCATGCCAGTTAAATGCCAGTTGGAAAAACATAGTTCCAAACACCCACAGATACGCTCACAGACAGACATAAGCCTCAAAAGAATATGTAAGTACTGCACTGAAATCGATGAGACGTTTAAGTCTTCTGTAGCAATACTGCAATAAAAGTCTTTAAATATTCATTGGCTCATACAGAGTCAGCAGTTTCATGTAATCCCATAGCCACTCATTGTAGCACCTTCTGTCTAACTGTGAACAATTCTTACAACAGTTCTTTCAAATGAATCCCTCCATCAAAAAACATTATTCTGCCTCCCCATAGTATATCTTCTTCACTATATTTCTAATCATTTCCACAATACACTTCCATCAGATTCCCTTTTGTTTGATGGCACTTCATTGTGTTACAGTATTCAGATCTTTGGTTTTCCCCTTTGTAGTTATTTCACCAACCACTTTTTCCTTGCTTGTGCATGTTCACCCTGGAGTCCACCAGCCTGTTCTCGATGTGTCATTGATACTCACTTCAAGACTTCCATCCAACTGCACATAAACACATCCATGTTACGCTAATGAACAAATGCCTTAAAGCCCATTAGGCCATTCGATATCTGAAAACTGCCTTGTGGAATCAACTACATCCAACATAAATGAAGTCTTTTAAATCATGTATTTTGATCTGAAAATCTTTTTTAAAGCAAGTACATATTTTTAGTCGTGTTATGGTTGCATATTAGTCTGGTTTATATAAGAGACTGGATTTGGGAACCATGTGAGTGCAGGGTTTCTGTGTTTTGTCTTGCTTCTGGGTTGCGCCCCAGTTTTGGTATTTAAGAACTTGACTAACATAGCTGTCTGTCAGGAGAAAAGGATTCTGTGTTGTTCCGAAATCAATGGAAACCTCAATCTAGTTCTGTTCTCATCTATTTTCAAAATGCATTGTTTTTTTTTTGCTATATTTTTGTTTTATGTTATATCCTATTTGATACAGCTCTGTGCTAACATGAAGACAGCAATGGATGTCAGAGAAATTAGGTTATTTAGAGATGACTAGTTGATTTAAAGGGATATATATATTTTTTGAGCATGTTCGACCTCCATTTCCACTTCTCGTTTTGAAGCATCATCTGGACAGTTCTTTTGGATAAAGGTTAATTTGGCTGTCTATTGGTGTGCATGGGCCATGTACTGCAGGGGTTGGACTCCTTCAAAAATGCTGAAGATTAAAATTAATTGATAGGGATTTTTCTGAAAAAATGCTGTAATTTTTCTTCCTGAAAACATCCCTAGACATGTAAATATCACCAGATAAGGACAAAGCAGGATGTAAGTGTGGTTTGTGTGGTACAGTTTTAGGATTGCTGTAGCCTAGTGAATATCATGATGGGTTTTTGATATGGCTTTATAAAACTCAGTGAAGGTGGTTTGTTGAGATTGTTTTAAAGCATTCATTTTGGTGTTGCCGCTGTAGTAATAGCTCATGCATGCAACACAGCCAAATCTGAAATGGAACACTCACCGTCTGGATGATGATGATTCAACACTAAAAGGGGGAAATGAAGTTTAACATTCAAAAAAGCGAAATTTCTCTTTTAACATGTTTTAGAGGCTGGCACCTAATCTCAGGTTGGACATTGTCATTCTTATCAGACTTATTTGGTCTACTGGAATGTGGCCTCCTTCCTCGCTGTTCGTTCCTCTTTTTTTCAACCCTTTCTGCCTACATCCTATGACACCCAGACCACACCCTCCATCTTCCCAAAATCCCTGTCATTTGCACTGCCGGGTCTCTCTTCCCTGAGCACCGAAAGGAGTAACCTATCAAGCCTTTGCTGGAGGATGTTATAAATGAAAATTTTGCCAACATTCCATCCACTTTGCCAACTGGACCTGGTGATGTGTGTTCCTTGCTTAGAATATTCTGGAGCTGCAATTTCACTATTATGAGGAGCTATAACACAAGCTCAGCATTCTAGGCTGTAGTGGAAACCTATCATTAAAAAGCCAGCTGACAGATAGAGAACAGGTTTTCACATCTGCCCCTTAAAGTGACGATCGGTGTGTTTGCATGATTGTATCTGCTTACCCCAACTCCTCCACATCTGTTCTCCCTGACTCTCCCTAAACTGACGTGAATTTTCAGAAACCTCCCTAAAGACCAGCAAATGCAAATGTTTCAGTCTTATTTAGAGGGAGGAACTCAATATTTTAGTTATGCTGAAAGATTTTTCTTAAACAGTATTTTCCCCTCACTGATTTCACTATTGATGTAGTAATTTCATTTATTGTGTAGATGAAATCCCTCTTGCAATGCTTTAGAATCCAATAAAATATATGCAAGAAAGTCCTATCAACATGACAATTTATATGTATGACAATAATTATTGGCAATTCTGCTAAAACGTAATTGCAAAATGGATTTTCCTCTTAGATGTGTTTTGATCCTTTGGGCGCAATATAATTTCCATTAAGAATCCCACCAAAAATTCAAAGTACACACATCACCAGTTCAGTTCCAAAGAGTGATACAGGAATCTATAAATTTTACATTTACAAGATCCTGCAACGAAGGCGTTGTAAGTTACTCTTTCTGGGCACCGCAGGTTCGAGCAGCACCGACGTTAAGGAAAACCGTAACCTGGACAACGTCTCCTCCAAAGAGGGGGCAGCTGTGGTCGAGCAGCTACCCAACGGCAGTGGTGGGGGCAGTAGGAAGCGTCCCCTAGAGGAGGGGAACAATGGACACACACAATCCAAGTTCCGGGCCAAGAAGCGTAAGAAAACGCCAGGCCCCGTTCTACCCAAGAATGCCCTCATGCAGCTGAATGAGATAAAACCGGGGCTGCAGTACAAGCTGCTGTCTCAGACCGGTCCAGTCCATGCTCCTGTGTTTGTCATGACAGTTGAGGTCAACGGGCAGCAGTTTGAGGGGTCAGGCCCAACCAAGAAAAAGGCTAAGCTGAATGCGGCTGAGAAGGCCCTGCGCTCCTTTGTCCAGTTTCCCAATGCCTCCGAGGCCCACCTCGCTATGGGTCGTACACTGACCGTCAACACAGACTTTACATCCGACCAGGCCGATTTCCCAGACATGCTCTTCAATGGGTTTGAAACACCTGCACCGCCTGAGGACTCTTTTTATCTGGGCTCCAATGGCAGCGGCTCTTTGAACTCACTGGGAGAGTACCCCATGCCCTCAACCCCAGGTGCTAACCTTGCCCAGGCCCTGTTGCCTCCTCCCTCCTCTTTCACTTCACCCTCTAGTGGGAAGAACCCAGTCATGATCCTTAATGAGCTGAGGCCAGGTCTCAAGTATGACTTTGTGTCGGAGAGCGGCGAGAGCCACGCCAAGAACTTTGTGATGCAGGTGTCTGTGGACTCGCAGCAGTTTGAGGGCTCTGGACGAAACAAGAAGCTGGCCAAAGCCCGGGCCGCCCAGGCAGCCCTCTCAGCCCTTTTCAACATGCAGCTGGATCAGACGCCATCCCGACAGCCCATCCCCAGAGAGGGACTGCAACTCCACCTACCCCAGGTAAGAGGGCATCTTAAGCATCTGGGGTCCCTCTGGCCTGCTCAGCCCCAGGTCAAGACCCTTGTAGATCAGGCCCTGGCAGCAAAGCTGAATCTGCACTCATTGGCTGAATTAACCAGGGTGAAGTGTTTTTTAATAGGTAATGAGTGACATGCTTTATACTTTAGATGTAATGTTTGTGGCCGCCAAACAAAGGAATCACAATACTTACGCATATCCCTCAGGGATTTTTAGTCAGGATACAGGCCTAACACCCTGGAGTCAAAAACAGACCTTACCAAGAAATTTGACATAAGTTGCATAGAATGCAAGGTATTATATGCAACAGTTGTGATTTTAGATGTTTTATATGTGAGTACATTCAATATTTAAGTAGTGAATTGTATAGTTCTAGAGTAGTTGTTATTTTGTTCTGTGAATTAGGAAAACGTTTCCTAGGCTCGGGAAGATATTTTTACACTGAAATTAGCTTGTTGATTTCCATTTGATATTCTTATTTTATATTACAAAACATAAACATCTGGAAGTATTTCAATGAAAATGTCTTTGAGCGTATCTGAAGAAGTCCAGTATCAGTCACACCCCTACTGCCTCATATTATAAAATAGTTTATTTTCATGTAAGTACCACCAGAATATTCAGCGCCTCTGCCAATCATTAGAAGGTGAGACGGGTGGGGTGAATGTGATGTGCTTTAAGACTGAGATGTGCATGCATGTGAGACGTTTCCTAATCGGTCTCCCCTTATCGCCGTTTGAGATTACACCAGGGACTAGCATGCCTCTATCTTAATTAACATCTTTGTTGTGTAAACAACCACTGTTGACTGTCCAGACTTTTTCCACCCTCGATTTTAGATCATATGAGGCACTGAAGGGTTGCCAGAGTTTGGTATTATGTTTGGAATGAATCAGAGTGTTGCGTTTTGGAATTTCAGGATTAGGAATTTCACCCATGTATTGATAATTGGATTGCTTGGTAGAGTCTAAACATTGTCTTTTAGGTGCTCAAAGCAGGTATCGGTTGAAGAGTAAAGATTATTCAGTTTAGTAGTATTTGGGGTTGAGCTATTGAATTGGTCTGGGATTTGTAATGACAGAAGGGTCATTAGTCTTGCCATTCCCAAGTTTGCAATCTGCACAGGTTAACAGTCAATGTCTTCACTTGTCTAACTCCCCCTTTCATTGTCCTTTTGTCTGCTTTTAACCAGCAGCCTGTGTCAATGGTATTGCACCTGTTAATTGGTCTATTTATTATCGGTTAATATTACATTTCTTTCAACCCAGCTGAAATGGGCATGGACTGGGCAAATAAATCAAATCTGGGAGATGTGATTAAAAGAACAATATATTTATTCTGTACATTTTTTTTTACTGTTTCACTGTTTAGCAGACTTATACATTAGTGTGCTGCCTGCTACCAATCCAGGGAATGTAGAAGTTAAATGATCCCACTTCAACTGGGTGACTCTGAAGTACCAGCGAAGTAATATTTGGACTAATCTCTTTCATTTGTGCCCATTCAGCCATTGCCTGTCCTTGGCTGAAGTCCTTTTTTCATTGTATTACTCAATGGATAAATGCATACAAAAGGAACGGCCGCCGTCAAGGAAAAGAGATGTGTCAACTTGATCTATACTGACTGTATAAGCATTTAGCTCAAATGAGGACAACTCCCATTACTATTCATAATGGTCTTGTAGTGTTTTTGGCATTAAGAGCGAATATAACAAACACGTGTACCCACTACATCAGTGCCAACCCAGTTTGAACTGAATACTGTCTTTAGGCAGATGTGTGAATGTGCTGCTACTGCTTGAGGGACTACACTGTCCGCTGAGCTTAGTAGGTTCACATGTCTGACTCTGGGGTGTTTGACGCTAGATGCTGATCCCAGGTGAAAGTCAAGAGGCTAATGGTTTAGGATTTGGAGAAGGATACACAGATCTCAAACGGACAGCCTCTTTCTAAAGGCTGTGGGTGTTGTATTGCTTGTCAAGACGGCTGTGTGCGTGGCGGTGTGCGTTCCCAGGTCCTCGCCGATGCCGTCTCCCGCCTGGTGGTGGACAAGTTCAGCGAGCTGACGGACAACTTCACCTCCCCCCACGCACGGCGGAAAGTCCTGGCGGGGGTCGTCATGACCACAGGTACACGTTGTTACTCTGTCTAACGGGTTAACATTTCGCTCTTGGCGGGGGGGGGTTGGGTTGCTGCTGCCAAACGGCCCGCCACTCGATCAGTACAGACAGCAAACCTCCGCTATACTGTCCTGTAGATGGCAGGAAAATAAGCTGCTTAAACTGGTGAAGTGTGGGATTAGCATCAGCAGTCATCCTTGGTCACACCAACATCTTCCATTTGGGTTAGTTGGTCCATTCCATCAGCTTTCTAAGCCTCATCCCTCAGTGCATTTACAACAAGGGAATATTGCATTAATATACACATAAGAGTCCACGTGTCCCTGAGATGCGTGTCGGTAAAACCCCATCCGTTCCCTTCTCCCCCAGGCACGGACGTGAAGGAAGCCCAGGTCATCTGCGTCTCCACAGGCACCAAGTGCATCAACGGCGAGTACATGAGTGACCGCGGGCTGGCGCTCAACGATTGCCACGCGGAGATCATCGCCCGTCGCTCACTGATCCGCTACCTCTACTCGCAGCTCGAGCACTTCCTCAGGTACACAGGATGGCTCCCGTTTGTTTTCGAGTTAGTTCGTTAAACCCTATCAAACCATTCTTGGGTTTTGTTTGGTCACAAACTCACATCCTCTTTTGCAATTTCCTCTCAACTTTTTTCTCTATGTTGCAAATATGATGCTTCAGCTGCTGCTTGCTTCCTGCTTCAGCGGATTCTTTATGTTTGGGTTTTCTGCAACATTTGGTGCACCTACACTCTACACTGACCCCTTTTTTGCCCTCTGTTGCCTAGCAACAACAAGGAGGAGCACCAGAAGTCCATATTCATGCGCTGTGACAAGCGTGGCTACCGGCTAAAGGACAACGTCCAGTTCCACCTCTACATCAGCACCTCGCCCTGCGGAGACGCACGCATCTTCTCGCCACACGAGGCCGGCATGGAAGGTATGAGGAGTCACCCTTACCGTGCGACCAATCCCCCCCTATATAACAACAACAAGATTCCTGTTTCTGGACCCACCAATCCGGCTATCCAGTGGCAACCTAAGGATTTCAAATGCGGTCTTTTAAGTTTTTATGCTCCATCATATGAGCATTTTTCAGCATTTCTAGTCATGAAGGTCTTATACGTGACTTCAAGCTGTTTGTCTCATTGATATCCTATGGGAGTAACATTGTAATGACAAGGGCTTAATGTTGTATGCTAAGTGATCATGTACACATACAGTACGGCCTTCGTTTTAGCTTCGGTCACATAATTTTAAGTGAGAGTCCAATGTGACAGCTGGACTCCGTCGACCGCAACTTTGGGGTCAGTCTTCGTTCCCCTCACTTAGCTGGCTGACCAATTCTTTTTTTAATGTGTTTTACGCCTGTTGAGAATTCGATATCAGACCTTGTTTGTTTTATTCAATTAAATCTTGTAAGTTTTCCTCTTATGCTTGGTTTAATTTAATTAGAATTTCCCTTCAGATGTCCAAATGCGCATTACCAACATTTAAACACGTCTATTAATTAGCCGTCTTTGTCGTTCTCTTTTTCATTTTCTCTCTTGGTTGGTCTCTCTGTCTGACTAGTCATCCACTTTATATGTGACATATAAATGATTCTGTCACATTGTTTTCCAGTCGTGCACTGAAACACAAAATAAATAACCTTGTACAATTAGTCAGTGGGCCATCAGGCCTGCTAGCCAATTAATACCACCAACCTCCTATTTGTGTATTGTGTGTGCTGTTCCCAGTTATTGCTCATACCATAGAGGGGTTGAAATAGAAAGTCGAAACCTTAACAATATTGGCATATATTTACATGATCGAGTCTACCGTTTCAGTCACGATTGCTTAGGTACTGAACCACATCTGGTGATTTCAAGTAATCCGTCCTAAACAGTCGGATGTACTGTCGTTGGGGGTCTTAAATTGGTTTGAGGTGAACCCGTACCTTGACCCCTTCACAGACCAAGGAGACCGACACCCCAACCGGAAGGCCCGGGGCCAGCTGAGGACCAAGATCGAATCCGGAGAAGGGACCATCCCTGTGAGGTCCAGCAACACCATCCAGACCTGGGACGGGGTGCTGCAGGGGGAGCGGCTCCTCACCATGTCCTGCAGCGACAAGATTGCCAGGTACCCAGTAGTGCACCCCTTCTGGTGACCTGTCCTCCCCAGGAAATGTTGACACGCCGTCTAGGAATAAGCAACAGCGGTCAAGAGTGTTCCGTTTGAGGAACTGAATTGGGCATTACACCTGGTTAATTTGACTTTGACCCGCTACCTGCCGTTGGACGTGCGTACTGTCACAGTCTTTATCCATACGGGCCACTGTGATGTCTGCCTGTGGGCTGTGGTGAAGGCATGGCTTTTGGAACAAAGAGGTTCAATTTGACAAAACTTCCTGTCAAAACCTGACCTTAAAACATTACAGCAAGATTTTAGCCCCATCTACTCCTATCCCCTACAACGTTGCCCACAATGAAACATAAACATGTGCGTACACACGCCATACCTTGCTGTGCACATGGAGATATATTTATTTAAATAAAGTATTTTACTGATCCTAACCTAAACAACTCCAATAACCTGAGTTCACCCTTAATCTTGCTTTAAACCTCATCCCTAATACCCCAACATCCGGTTCTAACTGAAACTGTATTTCTGGAATACTAACACTTTAAAATGAACACTGTTACAGTATTGTGTGTGTGTGTGGTGTTTAACCTGAGTGTTGATGCAACTTTAAACCCACTTTCACACATTTACACAAATGTGTTGCCTCTTCAAATACATTGTAATGTATGAACATGTGGTTGTACAGTATAATTCTTTTAAAATGAATTTTACTTTAATTTCAATACTTTGTGTTTGGAGCTAGTGCTGGATATATAGTGAGATATTATGTTCTGAAATAGCTGCCCTGTAATTTTTCACAGATCAGTAATGAATAACAGCGAAGTCGCAGTTTCATTTTTTGGTATGCAGTCGCTGTGAAGAGTTATCCTGGATGTCCCACCGTCTGCAGAGTCAGTAACGTGCAAAACTCTGTAGTTCTGATCCTGAGCTGGTGTGTTGCTCTTCAGGCAATGGCACCTGTGCAGTTCAGAGGGTGAACCTAATAACGGACGGAGGTTAGACACATCCCCGCTCCCTCCCCGTCAGTATACAGAGCCATCTACACCCAACTCCGCCTCATACCATCCCTCCCTCTCATTTGGATGTGTCACACGGCTAATGTCTTTGAGCAGGCGGTAATGGCCTGGCCGTCATACCCTAACCTACCTTAGCGCCTGATGAGAATGCAATGTATAGAACGCGCCAGCAGCACGGAACCACCCGCCTGCCGGTTCACCTCCTACCGCCTCTTCCTGAAGGAATGATTAATGACTCGGCGATGGCCGTTTAGCCCCAGCATTGTTTCCTGTAGACTTGTGTGTTCTCTCCCTGCCATTTCGCCGGGTTTTGTACTCCGACCTCCTTTTGATTACGTGGGCAGCGACGCTCGATACGGAGGCCTGGTTTTACAGCTCACTCCCTCCTGGTCCCAGCCCAGGTGAAAGGCCGGACTCTTTGAAAGCATTACCCTCTCCTGAGGCCGGCCATATTTTGGGAAAAATAACTGATGATGAAGACAACAGAGTACGTTGGGCCTGAATAGCCAGCCGTTTATTAATCAGGTTCATTTATTTTGCAACTAATTTCATATCTGGTTTATTACTTCAGCAGCGTTGAACAACGTGTGGTTGCGTGCAGGCGGACAGCAATGCATTTGGAGGTGTTGCTGAGGTGCTATTGCGCTAATTGCGGTACAGGCTCCACCTGCACATCTGCGTTTCCAGATCACAAGTATCAAGTGGAGTGTAATGGATGCATTTGCAGATAGGAGTATGAGGTCATCAGCACACCCCTGGTCACATCCCTTCCAAACAGTTAGGTGGTTGGTAGTTGGGTGGGTGTCGTGATGTGTTATTGGGCAGTGTGTCTCTGCATCTCATCTCTCTGTGCGCGCACGTGCGCAAAGAACATTGCAATTTTTGTATGTCTGATTGTGTCCTTTGGTTGTGTCAGGAACAGAACACTAGCAAAGATAGTGTACAGAATAAACCCCTCCTCTCCTTTTGCATGTGAAAAATGCCCCCACCCCCACCCCACTGAGGGCAACAGGAAAACTAGAGGTCTCCTAGCCTCATCTGTGTCTTAATTTCACACACTCTCGCACACACAGCCTCGGGTCAGAAAGGAAACCGGAGTGGCGGTTATCAGAGCTGTTTGTCAGGGTCTTGTTTCTGTCGCTGGCTGATGGTCTTTTAACTCCCATTTGTATGTGTGTGTCCTTTTGGATGTTGTCTGTCTCCCAGGCAATTGGCACAAATGCATGGTAGAGCGTGTGAATGGAAAATGGACAGGAAAGACGAGGCACAACTAATGTAACGACATAGCAGAAAGGGTGAAGGGAAATGAAATTGGATAGTTCAGACTCAACGCTCCATCTCTGTGTGTTTCTGTGTCCTTGTGTGTGCACTGTGTGTGTGTCGTTTATACCAACCCCTGCGCTCGTCTGTCTCAGGTGGAACGTGCTGGGCATCCAGGGCTCTCTGATGAGCTACTTCATGGAGCCCATCTACTTCTCCAGCATCATCCTGGGCAGCCTGTACCACGCCGACCACCTGTCCCGGGCCATGTACCAGCGCATCGCTGACATCGAGGACCTACCCCAACAGTTCAGCCTCAACAGGCCTCTACTGAGTGGTCGGTACCCTTCGGCTTTATACCACGAAACTTCACCCTGACCCTTCAACCTTGACCTTTCACATTACCCATCCACCGTTGCACCCTGACGATATCAACAAACATCTGTATTGCGATAAGTGGACCCAATTACCTCCAACAATATATATCATAATAACTTTGTGTTAAATAGGCTGAGTACTATTGTGCCATATTCCAATGCAGTTTAACTTGATTATTCTATTGAACATTAAGGAGTACCTTGGGTCCACTTTTCACATTAATGTTTTTTGTTGTTATCGCCCAGCCCTACCTTTCACCATGATCTTTCCACCTTTCCAACTTGACCCTTCTGCATTACCTTAACAACTTGACCTTTCATCATTACCCTTCCACCTTTACACCTTGACCCTTCGCCATGACCCTCCTGCTAATTATTATCAACAAAGTTGTTCCAACTGCTAGGCTACTTGCCACCCCAAACACACTTTTGTATACATTTTGCAACAAACAACACAACACACCTGATAACCACTCCGTTTTAGTCTCTCATCCATTTTGCTGTCTAATGAAACCAAAACAGTTAAAGACTTTCATGCCTGAGGGACAAACACTGCAAAAACGCATTCAAACTCTCATGCTGTGAAAAATGCTTTCAGTTGGCCAGGAGGAGGTTGGCTGACTTGTAAAAACCCATCACTGTGACTCGTTCAGCAAACCCACAGTAGGCTCATAGGTAAACACCAATCATGTATACATGTCCGTGGTAAACATCCAGCAGAATCCCAGGTAATCCAGTCCCCCAGCTGTAGTCCCGTTGACCCACTGCACTTGTCATCTGTGGTGACATTTGCATACCTTTCCCTGTGTGTATTCTGATAACTCAATGCCCTTTGTTCCAAATCTGTGGGACCCATGCCATGCAGCCGTTTTTATTTAAGGTCAGGTCTGTTTAGATAGTTTGAGCTGTAGTTTTTTGTGTCTTTGATTTCTATTCTTCACACAAGCCTTTTTCTGTTGTGACATTTAGCGTCGTAGCTGTCTGTTCAAGTTGTTTTGGGGCATGTGTTACTATAGCACATAAAATAATGTTTGTTCCCTCCCGCTGTCCAAAGAAACTCCTCTTTTCAGGGGCTATGGCAGGTACGGGCATTTACCTTGTAACAGAGTTATGGTCCATGTTCAGTAGAAACAAGAACATAAAGGACAAACTGAAAACACTTTGTTTAAATTCTTTTTCTGTCTTTAAAATCTTTGTTCATGGTGAACCCTAATGGTCCGCCTTGACTGGCACACCTAACTTTCTCCTGGCATTAGTTGACTGGCACACCTAACTTCCTCCTGGCATTAGTTGACTGGCACACCTAACTTCCTCCTGGCATTAGTTGACTGGCACACCTAACTTCCTCCTGGCATTAGTTGCGTTTCTATCAGTACTTTATTGTTCCTTGCCCTCCTCCTCGCTGTCCTCCTCGATGGCTCCCTAAACTGCAGGTAAAGATATAATGGGAGGATTATTAACCTTTTCCGCTTTAGGGCGTTTTGCCGTGAAGGAGATTTGCGCTGCGGACGCTCAGCATTTAGACCTTTAAATCATAATCCCGCCAGTCAGACAGTCAGTCAGTCAGTCAGCCAGCCAGCCAGTCAGTCAGCGCTGCAGAGAAGCAAAAGGAACTGAGGCGTTTTAACACCCTGCACCGAAAGAAGGATTTATGCCTCGCATCTCCCCCCGACACCCAACCGCCCAGAGGAGCGTAGTAGTAGTAGCTTTGTCATATACTGGCTGGTTGAACATTGCATTGTTTCCATGGTGTTTCTATAGAAATGATGAGCTAACATGCTACCATGTAGATTGTAGAGATGCTGAGTCGCGGGGTGTCACAGCTAGAGTTTCCTGCTGCCTGAAATGTGTTGGGGAAACTAGAACCCAACCCGTTACTGAGACATTATGCATAGTGAATGACTGCGGTCTACGGCTGATGTTGTCCTCGGCAGGCAGGGGGACTGGTCTGGCGTTGTCTGCTAATAAGGCTTGTCACGTGTGTTTAGTCTTATAGCTGATTCATCCACCACTCCTCTGTTTGGCCTGTGGTTCCAGGTATCAGCAACGCTGAGGCGAGGCAGCCGGGAAAGGCGCCCAACTTCAGCGTGAACTGGGCAATTGGAGACCAGGCACTGGAGGTCATTAACGCCACCACGGGCAAAGACGAGATGGGGCGTGCCTCCCGTCTCTGCAAGCATGCCCTTTACAGCCGCTGGGTTCGCCTCCACTCCAAGGTATGGAAGCCCCCCCCCCCGTCACACACACACCCACTCCCCAATGTCACCCACTCCCCAATGTCACCCACTCCCCAATGTCACCCACTCCCCAATGTCACCCACTCCCCAATGTCACCCACTCCACAATGTCACCCACTCCCCAATGTCACCC
>JACXGJ010007818.1:0-29109 GCA_016801105.1 Esox niger
CTCCATTCTACTACAACTTGTAACTCTCAAAGTGTGTTATTTTTACTGTTGTTACTTTCCAGGACTGACTGCTGGGGATCAGATTACTCCTGTAGTGTTTGATGTGACCAGGACAGAGGGAGAATCTGTGACTTTAAGCTGCAATTATGAAACAAGTAGTGATAATCCTGTCCTTTACTGGTACCGTCATTATCCTAACCAGGCACCTCAGTTTATACTGTATAAAGGTGCCAAGTCAGCTAGTTCTGTTAAAAAAATATCTGATAAAAGATATGAATCAAGAACATCTGATAAATCAACTGAACTGGTGATCCAACAACTAACCCTGTCAGACACAGCTCTCTACTACTGTGCTCTCAGGGATCACAGTGATACCAAGTATATAGAAGGCTGTACAAAAACCTACATCCTGAAATGCTTTGTTGAGGTGCGGATCAAATTAAAATAAGAAACCACGATTTGATATCACATGTCAAAGGTTTAGATCAGAGAATTTTGGTCACACCTGTACTGTGTTCACATCACATACCAGGAACTCTAGAATGTCTCTGCCCTCCTTTATTATGTACTGTGACAAAGATGTGTTAGTTTTCATTAGTCTAGTTAGATAGGTATTACCCCCCCTCCAAAAAATGTATGAAGAGAATTCCCATAACTCTTAGCTGTGTGAAAGACTGAAAAGCAACCTGACGGAGGCAACATTACCAAGAACATAGTCCTGATTGAGAAGATACAGACATTACATTCAGAACGACACCTCCCCATGGTCTATCACTGAATACAGTACAGAACAACATGAAGCATCAACAGTAGGACAGAGACTGACAGAGAGCTCTGACTCCTGCATTATCATTATCATAACCTTTACATCATATCCTAACCCAGATTGGCCCTCATCCTATCCATTATTACATCCCCAGAACAATGTCCAGATGAATGACTCATTTCAAACAGTTCCTTCATAATGTTTCATACTTTAACATGAATTTTGTCATGTTGATAAATGCATGTAACTGCATCAACTCTGTGATCCTCTTTGAGGAGTAAATATCTCCCACAGAAAACAATGTGGTGGTTTACTACCCAGTGTGTTTTTGACAGTCCAATGGTACGGCAGCATTTATCCAATCAGGAAGACTGATATATTGGTGCAGTTGTATTCAGCTTGTGGTGTGTCAGTGTTTTTGTCAATGTATTTAGTTATGTTTCTGCTTATTTATTTTATTCCCTCAGTTCACATTGGTGAGTTCAGAGGTCAATTTTATCACTTTAATTTAATTTCCAGAATATATTTGATTGATGTTATACATGTCAACCTTGTTATCTGGATTAGTACCACTAAAGTGTAAGGTGATTAAAGGTAAAAGGCATTAACCATTTATTCTGTTCTGACAGGTGTCAGTTGTGTAAATGATATTACTCCCACCCATCCTGAGATGTGTTGAGGAGGGAGATTCTATCTTAATTTTGTCCTCTGGAGGTTAATCCATATAAAGTATGGGGAACACGAAGACGCTAGAAAGCCACTGACCAAATGTAATAAAAAGGCAGTGTTGTGGTTTGGGTCATGAGCAGGGTTTGAATTAATTCTGTTTTAATCTATCAGTCATTTAAATGTATTTTTAAAGCCCTTTTTACATTAGAAGTTGTCTCGAAGTGCTTTCACAAAACACTCAGCCTTAAACCCAAAAGTACAAACAACATTAATGTTGAACTTCAGTGTCTAGGAAAATTAAAGGTACAATTAAATGTCCTGCATCTTGCAATCTAAGGTTACGTGCAGGTAGGGTACGAGGTACAAGGGTAACGCCAAGTTTCTACGTTTTTTGGGATACGACCATGCAACTGTCGAGGTTCACAGTGAGATCTGCCAACAAAACTCTTTGTTTCTTAATCCTACAACAAGCATTTCTGTTTTTCTTGAGTTAAAAAACAAGAAGTTCTCTTTCATCCACTTCCTAATATCTTAAACACATTCTTCCAAAGTAACTAATTTTGGGGTTCTGCTTCATGACCTCTGACTGTTTCATTTTAACATCGTAGAGAACACGCCTATCTGGAAGGAGATGCATGTGTGCGACAGATGCTGATTTACAAGTTCTGTTCACCTGAAATAAGATAAATAAAAAAAGTCTGCTGATTCAGACACTCTGTAGCAGTTTTGGGATTGGAGTTTTTTTATCCATATTACAGAAAGCAGAAGGTAGAAAACAAATCCTTTTTAGTTTTCATTCCGAAGTATCTCAGCGATATTGTGTAACATTAAGAAAATGTTGGAAAATAAAAGATTGACTGAGGAGTAAAGTGGCCTTGAATGTCACGTTCTTGCTATTTTAGCCATTTACAGATGAAGTGCAAAATAAAATAAATTAATTTCAAAAGGACCTGTAAACCTAAGCCATAAACCATGGAAGGAGAGTAAAATCCAGTTGTCACAGGGGAGCACTCTGAGACCAACCCTGCTATAGGATATATGCAACCACACGTCTCTAGAGCATCAGTTCATCTCTCTTACTTCTCTCTCAGTCGGTCTCTAGTCTTCATCAGGATGTTGCTGGTTATACAGCTGCTTCTCTTTGTGTTTGTTGGTGAGTGTTGAAATACTGCTTGATAAATATAGACTGCATTAAAATGCAGGGGTATTAATACTCAGGTTTACATGTGTACTCCAATCATCTATTTACCTGATTCTAGCATCTTTTCCAGATCTTTTCTTTTTACTATTACACAGAATTTGGAATCGAACATGAACTATTTTGGAATAAACAATAATGAACTAATAATTTTTTTTCTGTTGCAGGTGATAGTATTGAACAGGAAACAATAACTCCATTGAATCCAGAATTAAAGGCGGTTGAGGGAACAGACATCACTCTCTCCTGTAACTACAAGGGCAACATCAACAATCTACAATGGTACCGTCAATACCCTGGATCTAGACCAGAATGTCTTCTTCTGATCCTTGAAGCCACCATGTTTGTACAGAATACATCCATTACGACTTCCAGACACACTGGTAGACTGAATGATGAGAAGAACCGTGTGGATCTGGAGATCTTCTCTGTTGAAATGACAGACTCTGCTCTGTACTACTGTGCCCTGCAGCCCACAGTGACAGGAAACACAGAACCTCTGTACATAAACCTGTCAACATACTTGTCACATAAGTTTAAATAGAAATGGCTGTACATTTAAATATCCATTTGAAGCCTCTGGATCGTGTTGTTCATGAACAAGCTTGTCAGGATTAAATGTTGGCTTTCTCTTGATATTCTGGCAGCATGTTGTCCTCTCATTGTTTTTTCCAGCTTTTCTTAGGTGAGTTATTACTTGGATTGAAATTACTCCTTAGAATTTAATACTACAGTAAATAATCATTCAACACTGAGAACCACATCATTTCCTCAAAACGGTGTTCTGGCGTTCTGAATATCTTATCTATTTTGGGCAACACTGTTAAATAGGCTTCTTGGGATAGAAAGCTTTCGGCACAACCTCAAGGTCTATGCATATCCTTTATTCAGTATGTTTGTCATTGGGAAACTCAAACACTGAACATATAGTTACACAGGCAGCCCAATAGCGATACAACATTTTGGGCTAAAATCTAGATGCTGTAAAGCAGCCAGAGTAACTATCCTGTTCGGTAAAATAAGTGCGTTATATAGTCCCCTGCACATAGTCCCCTCCAAAAGTATTGGAAAGGCAAGGCAAATTCCTTTGTTTTTGTTGATCACTGAATACATTTGGGTTTGAGATTAAAAAAATGAGCATGAGACAAGTTCAGAATTTCAGCTTTAAATTTCTTATAGTCACATCTAGATGTGTTAAACAACTTTGGTCATATCACAATTTGTATTAGACCACAGCATTTCTAGGTGAGGAAAAGAAAAGGAACAAATAATCTAAAAGAAAAGAACATTTAATATTTGGTGGCATAACTGTCACGATCCCTCCCTCATGATTGTGTGTGTGTGTTTGCTTCTGTTTCTGTGTGCTTGTCCTGGTCGTCCTGGCGACCTATTAGGGGGCGTGGCATCAACTCTGGTGTAATGCCAGAGCCAGCTGTTTCCCCTTGTCAATCACACACCTGCTCCTGATTCCAACACTCACTGGCAGCACTTAAACCGAACCCTGAAATCTCTGCCGGATCATACAGTCCTCTGTATTATCTTTTGTCCTCAGTCCTCTGTATGTCTTGCTCGTTCAGCATTGTCTACAGTTTTGCTTCATCTCACTTACCTGCTTGTTTTGCGCTTTATCTTACCCTGTTCTCCGCTCTGTTACAGGATTCCACATCTCCGAACTCTCACCTGGAGTTTGCCTTAACAACTATATCAGCCACCACTTCCCAAACTGCATTCACCTTCCTGTCTACCTGGTCACCTGGAACCATCTGCACACCATTCCCCTTGCTGGCACTCCGTCCATACTCACCTCACTTGCTTTTCCTGTTTGACCACTAAACCACCCTTCACTGTTACTTTTTGTCCTTGTCTGCTTTTGGGTTCCGTTCAGGCCCTGACAATAAGACTTGCCTGCAATAACTGCCACATACCTGCGACCCATCAACATCCCCAAACTGTTACTCTCTTCATTTGTGATGATATTCCAGGCTTTTACCGCAGATTCTTTCAGTTCTTTTTTTGTTTCTGGCTGTTTCTCCCTTCAGGCTCCTCTTAAGGAGGTGAAATGCATGCTCTATTGGGTTAAGGTCAAGTGATTGACTTGGCCAGCCTAAAACCTTCCACTTTTTTTCCCTGATGAAGTCCTTTGTTTTGTTGGCAGTGTGCTTTGGGTCATTGTCCTGCTGCATGATGAACTTCCTCCTGATTAGTTTAAATGCATTTCTCGGTAAATTGGCAGACAAAATGTTTCTGTACACTTCTGAATTCATTCTGCTGCTACCCTCATCAGTTACATCATCAATAAATATGAATGAGCCTGTTCCAGAAGCAGCCATGCACGCCCAAGCTACGACATTACCTCCACCATGCATCACAGATGAGCTTGTATGCTTCGGCTCATAAGCAGTTCCTTTCTTTCTCCACACTTTGGCCTTTCCATCACTTTCGTAAAGATTAAACTTGGTCTCATCAGTCCATAAGATTGTGTTCCAGAACCTTTCTGGCTCATCTCTGTCCTTCTTTGTAAATTTCTATCTGGCCTTCCGATTCTTACTCCTGATTAGTGGTTTGCATCTTGTGTTGTGGCCTCTATATTTCTGCTCTCTGAGTCTTCTATGAAAAGTGGATTGTGATACCTTCACTCCTGCACCGTGGAGGTCGTTGGTGATGTCATTTACTGATGTTTTGGGGGTTTTCTATTATAAACAAATTAATGTGGAATCCACACACACAGAAAATTACTTCTGGAATAGGACAATTTACACATACAGAGAGATGAGAGACGGTCATGAGCAAGCAACCAGATGAATAGTCAGATAGCGTAATGTGTGAAAGTGCTGTATAAAAGCCATGGTCCGGACTCAGAACACTGGGGGTGTATCTGCAGAAGGCCCTGGCTTTAATAAAAGTCTGTCATTATTGTATGATTTAAATTAAACTCTATTGGATTCACAAAGTCCTGAGTTGAAGTGCATTTGTTTTAGAAAAGAGTGATAGATTTTCCACGATTGATTTTCTGCTCTGAGCTAGTGTGATTTAAGAGCCACAGTGCCCGGAAACCTACAGAAACCTCAACAGTGAGTATATTATCATGGATTCCTGATGGTATTCACCATTTCTGTCTTACCCATTTATTTTACACATCAAAGAGTCCAAGATATGGACTCCTTTGCTGCACATGTCATACATTTTATTAAATCATGCACATTCAGAACATTTGTTTTCTATTCATTTTGTGCAAAACGATGTATTTTAACCACATAATACAAATCCAGTAATACATTATATGATGTAGGGCCTTCTCACTATTTTTGTCCTGTGTTACTAAATATACTGCACCTACTAGAAGCGTACTGCTCAATTCAGAAAGCAAACCAAATTACAATTACAAGTCCATAATTTTGTCAATAAAAAGCTAATTCAAAATGTAGTACATGTAATTTCAATGTAAACAAAACCAGTGCTGGTCAGGAGATAAAGTGAAACAGACTTTTTTAAACTCTTTGATCGAATGTTAACAATAAACAGCCAATGCTTACCTTGTACATACATACCTGACAATGGCATCATCATTATCTGTATCAGTCCAGTGGTAAAGATCCTAATATGTGCACCATGAACAACAAAACAGCAGAGGCTCCTGCTTGATGCACAGTTTAGGGTAACTACACCAAAAAAGTGACATTCCTGTAATTTATTTAATAATTAAATGTGGCCCCATATTATACATAGAAACTCCCACCAGGGTGCTGATCAGAAAAAATCTATAGTGGATCCTATCACTGATGTTCAGTTTATACTTATACTTTGTACTAAAGGTCCCTACATTGTCCTGGAGGTTCTGGTAGAGTGGACTCTAACTGATCTCCCCTAAAGTCCCCTTCACTTTGATTCCTTACCTATCTGGAGTGAGTGAGCCCTGCCCCTAGGAGCCTGTTTTGATCTGTCCTCGTCGTTAACTTCACACCAGCTGCTGTTTGCCATTCTTTTGTAGGTCACTTGATGTCATCCTACGGTTGTTGAATCTTTCGAATAAGTTGACGTTTATCTCGGTCAGTGGACAGATGTTTTCGCTCTCTGCCAGTCTGTTGCTTTGTTGTCCCCAATGTCTGTTGCTTGACCCTGTAATTATGAACTGCCATCTTTGACATTTTCAGGATGGAAGTAACCTGACACTGTATCCACTTTATACATGTTAAGAAATACATGTAAACCTTCCATGTCAATTTAAGTTAATTTAAACTGCCATCTTAACTTTTTTCCTTCAAATATATTGCAGGAAACAGTTTTGGTGATACCATAAACAAATATCACAGTACTGAAGACATTGGTCAGTTGGGAAGGGAATTTCCATCTCTTCTATAAATATTATAGCACTGTCTACAATGTACAGGGGTACCGACAATGTCCCAGATCCAGACATTCTCCTGTACATCACACCAAAAGGATATCTAAGGAATGCTGTTCCCCTACAGTAACTCCACTGTACAAAAACCTCAAGAACTATTTAAAAAACAAACCATTTGTATGTCTGCTGTGTGTTATGAAGGGACTTAAGGTTGAGGGGGGCTGAACAGCTGGAAATGACACAAAAAGAGACGAATATTTTCAGAGATTTTCTGTCCACTTGGCTTTCTTCATACATGATGTTGTTTGGGTATTTAGTATTGTTTCTAACCATATTTACAGGTAGGTAATTCAGTTTGAATGAATACATGAATAATTCAAAAAGAATTCAATTGCATTGCCTGATTTGCCCATTTATATTATATTTTAATTAAATTAATATAAACCATTCTTCATGCAGGTGTCAGTTCTAAGGACTTCCATCCAAGCATGAACGGTTCTGTGGAAACATTAACAGTAAACTTTCATGTACAGCATAAGTCTCTTGCAGTACGTTTCAGTCATTAGGGTTAGGTTAGGCATCATCGTACTGGCATTAGGGTTAAGGTTAGGCATCATTGTACTGGCATTAGGGTTAAGGTTAGGCTTCATCGTACTGGCATTAGGGTTAATGTTAGGCATCATAGTACTGGCATTAGGGTTGAGATTAGGCATCATCATACTGGAATTAGGGTTGAGGTTAGGCATCATCGTACTGGCATTAGGGTTAAGGTTAGGCATCATAGTACTGGCATTAGAGTTAAGAGGAGTATTTCCAACACCAGTACCCTGTCAAATCTCAAAGATATGGGTTCCCTTAGTTTAGTGGTGTAGTATGAAATTCAACCTGAAGTGGGCAGCATATCCAAACCCTGTGAATAAGAAGATACTGCACAGACATGCCATTCAGACAGACACCTCCCCATGGTCTATTACTGAATAGAGCACAGAAAAACATGAAGAATTAACAGTAGGACAGAGATTGTCAGATCTCTGTGGCACATAAATCAGCACTGTTCTGCTTCTAAACTGTTACACTTTAAACTGACTGTCTTGTAATGAGAAACTGGTTGATCCTGCATTTTCTGGCTGCATGCTGCTTTGGTAAAATATAGCAATTTATCTGTCTCTGCATTTCTTCATTTATATGATATTATTTTATTGACTTATTGCCAATGTATGTTCATGTTATCTGCAGGTAACAGAGCAGAAGACAGTGTGACACATCCAAAAGAAGATGTACTCGCTCTAGAAGAACAACCAACAACACTCAGTTGTACATTTGATACCACTGATTCCTCACCATATCTTTTCTGGTACAAAAAACAAGCAAATGGCAAACTTGCGTTTATGATGAGAAGAGACAACTTTTCACCTGGGGAAACTGCTCCTGAGTTCAATGAGAGATTTAATGCCCATCTAAATGTCTCTACAAACTCAGTTCCCTTGATGATCCAGAGACTGCAGCTGTCTGACTCTGCTGTGTACTACTGTGCTCTGAGGTCCACTGTGACAACAGGAAATACAGCCCCCTTACAAAAACCTTCTGTAAGTCACAATGGCAATCCAGGACTTGAGTCATGACACGCCATTCAGAGACACCTCCCCATGGTCTACTACTGAATACAGCACAGAAAAACACAAAGCATCAACAGTAGGACAGAAGTTGTCAGATAGATCAGATTTTTAAATGTTACACTTCCAACTGACTGACTGCTCATGAGAAATTGGCTGATCCTCCATGTTCTGGCTACATGCTGCTTTGGTAAATCATCACTTCGTTTATCTTTATTTTTGGCCATTGACATACATTTTTAAGAATTACTATCATGCTGTATTTTGTATTCTTTTCAGGTAGCAGAGCAGAAGAGAGTGTAACACAGCCAAAAGAAGATGTAATTGCTCTAGAAGGACAACCAACAACTCTCAGTTGTACATTCGATACCACTGATTCCTCACCATATCTTTTCTGGTACAAAAAACAAGCAAATGGCCACCCTGTGTTTTTACTGAGAATAGACAGATTCACGTCTGGGGAAACTGCCTCTGAATTCAAGGACCGATTTAAGGCCCATCTGAATGTTACGGCAAAGTCAGTCCCCTTGACAATCCAGAGACTACAGCTGTCTGACTCTGCTGTGTACTACTGTGCTCTGAGGCCCACTGTGACAACAGGATATACAGTCCCCTTACATAAACATACTGTAGGACTGCACAATATACTCTGCTGTAACATTCTCAACACCCCCTGCCACAATCAAGTGGTGGCAGGTGATGATATGATAGAAATTGAAATAGATTGAGGATGCCAGTAAAGATTAAAGAATCCAGCCAGACTGCAGCGTGAGTGGGAGTAGACTGGGCAGACAAAGGCAGTTCTAGGAGTAGAACAAACCCAAATCAAGAAAAAAGTCTGGACAACTGGATGAAGCCTGAAACTGGAAGATGCTGGGGCATGTGGACCATCTGGAATCAGGGTTAAAAGACCGTACTATAAATGTCCAGTTCTGTATGCTGTCTACTTTGTTGCGTTGACAGTGTCTTGCTGTTGATTCGTTTTATTGTTTGACAGCAAATAGAGCCGATCAGCTCATCTCTAAATTTCAACGTGTACTTAAATTAGTTTGGTTTAGATTGTACCCGTCATTGAAAAGAAAATAGAATGAACCCCATAATGCAGATTCAATCTTACCTGTCACATGGTATACTGTTCGATTGACAAATTACACAGATGTCTCTCAGTCAGTGTTTGGATAGGACTTTCTCTGGACATTCATTTTAGAGGAAACTCAGGAGAAAATGAATTTCCAATCCGTTCTATTCTCTAATGAAAACAATGTAAACTAAAAGCTAGACTTTTGCAGTGTGTCAGCTCAATTTGTGGAACATGGAGAAGTGGACTGTGGAGTCGATGTAGTTTGGTTCATTTATTTGAGCTGAACAATGCTCACGACGGCGAGACAATAGCACACAAAGACAAAGGGAACAGAGGGAACATATATACTGGGGGAAATTACTCTGGATGATGATCAGGTGCGCTAAATGAGACAACAGGTGTGATGAGTTGTTGAGATGTGCAATGGTGTTAGAAGGCCAGTGTCATCGAGCGCTGAAGCCCGCCTCCTGCAGGGTAAGCACTGGCAGCAGATGGTGCAGGTGTCACAGTAACCCCCCCGACGCGGGGCTCCAGCCGTGCGACGACACCGACAACGACCCCGGGGCCGACCCGTAGGGCGCGAAGCAGGACGATCCGGACGACGACGAAGGAAGTCGCGGAGAAAGGCGGGAGCCAAAACGTCCCGCACCAGCACCAAGCTCCGCTCCTCAGGGCCATACCCCTCCCACTCCACGAGGTACTGGAGGCCCCCAGCCAGGCGCCTCGAGTCGATGACGGAGCGGACAGAGTACGCCGGGGCCTCCTCGATGTCGAGGGGGGGGGCTCCCTCACCTCACACCCCTGGAGGGGACCAGCCACCATCGGCCTGCGGATAGACACATGAAACGAGGGGTTAATACGGTAGTCAGGAGGGAGACGCAACCGATATGTTCCCTCATTGACTCTCCTCAGTACTTTGGAGGACCCAAAAACCACGGGCTCGGCTTCCGGCAGGGCAGGCAGGGGGGCAGGTCCTTCGTCAAGAGCCAGACACGGTAGACGATACACGGGGGTTTCACTGCGGTGGAGATCCGCATAGGTTTTCTGCTGGCGGACAGCGAGCCTGAGGCGAGCCTACACTGCCTCCCATGTGACCGCTGCCCACCGGAACCAATTGTCCACCGCAGGGGAACCAGTCTTCCGGGGTCCAGGGTGCCAGAACCGGCTGATAGCTCAGAATGCACTGAAACGGGGATATCCCCGTGGAGGAGTGGTGACGGGAGTTCAGGGCATATTCCACCCACGGAAGGAACTCCGCCCACTCCCCCAGCCGGTCCTGGCAGGAGGACCGAAGGAGCCTGCCCACATCCTGATTCACTTGTTCCACCTGCCCGTTGGACTGGGGGTGGTAGCCTGCCCGAGAACCCCAGGCGCTGCATAATGTCTTTCCAAACCCTGGAGGTGAATTGGGGGCCCTGGTCTGACACTATATCCTCGGGCACCCGTCTTCCCACCCGTCTCTTTACACACGTCTTCCCATAGTGCCGGAAGACGTGTGTAAAGAGAGCCTCGGCGGTCTGCAGGGCCGTGGGGAGACCGGGCAGAGGCAAGATGCGACAGGTCTCAGAAAACCGGTCCATACCGACCAAGACGGTGGTATGGCCCTGTGAAGGGGGGAGATCTGTTCAACAGACAGGTAGGTCCATGGTCGATGTGAAATGGGTAAGGGGTGCAACTTACCCAAAGACAGGTGTAGGGGTGACTTACTCTGGGCGCACACCGAGCAGGAAGATATGTACACCCTCATGTCCTTAGCCAAGGTAGGTCACAAGTACTTACCGGCCAGGGCCCGCATGGTCTGCTCAATACCAGGATGCCTGGAGGAGGGAGAGGTGTGGGCCCAGTAGATGAGCCGGTCACGGACAGACGTGGGCACGTACGTGTGGCCCTCAGGGCATGCAGGCGGAGAGGGCTCGTCACGCTGCACGCGAACGATGCCCGCGTCCAATTCCCACACAACCGGCGCCATGATACATTCAGGAGAGTCATCCACTGGCCGCTCCTTCGTGTCATGCTGGCGAGACAGCGTGTCGGCCCTGACGTTCTTGCTTCCCGGCCTGTAAGTGAGAGTGTAAACAAACCGGGAGAAGAACATAGCCCACCTGGCCTGGCGAGGGGTCACCCTCCTCGCTGCCCGCATGTACTCAAGGTTATGGTGGTCAGTCCAGATGATGAAAGGGTGTTTGGCCCCCTCTAACCAGTGCTGCCACGCCGACAGGGCTCTAACCACGGCCAACAGCTCACAATCACCCATATCGTAATCACGCTCCTCCGCACTTAGCTTCTGTGAGAAGAAAGCGCAGTGGCGGAGCGTGTTCCGACTCTCTGTTCGTTGGGAGAGGACCGCCTTGAGACCACATTCGGATGCTTCCACCTCCACAACGAACTGAAGCGACTGGTCGGGATGGGCCCGGACCGGAGCAGTGGTTAAACTGTGTTTTAGTTCCACAAACGCCCGCTCCGCCTCCGTGGTCCACCGTAACCGAGTCGCCACACCCCTCAGGAGGGAGGTGATCGGAGCCACGAGCTGGCTAAAGCCCCAGATCAAACTCCTATAGTAGTTTGCGAAGCCTAAGAATCGTTGTACTCCCTTGACCGGGGTTGAGGTCGGCCAATTACGCACAGCGTCAATGTGATGCTCCTCCATAGCCATACCTGTGCGAGAGAAACGGTACCCCAAGAAGGACACGGACGACTGGAAAAACAGACACTTCTCGGCCTTCACGTACAAGTCATGCTCCAACAATCTAGCAAGCACTTTACACACCAACGAGACATGTTCAGCGCGGGTAGCCGTGTAAATCAAGATGTCGTCAATATACACCACTACCCATTCATCAAACCGTACGGCATCATCAAATTCTCATAATGGCCAGAGATTTACTGAAGGCTGTTTTCCATGCATCCCCTTCCCGGATACGCACCAAGTTATATTCACTCCTGAGGTCCAATTTTGTAAAAAAGCGGGCCCCATGCATCCTCTCGACCTCCAGAGATAAGGGAAGAGGATAGCTGAACGGCATGGTGATTTTGTTCAGCGCCCTGTAATCGATGCACAGGCGCACACCACCATCATTCATGTATCGCTGTCCTAACGCTTCCTCAACATACGCGGACATCGCCGCCGTCTCTGTGCGAGACAGTGGATACACACGGCCCCCTCTAAGAGGTTTATCGCGCAATCCCCCAGCCTATGAGACGGCAATACAGTAGCCTTAGCCTGGGAAAAGACCGCGGCCAAGTCCCTGTATTCGGGAGGAATTGGCACGGCAGGAAGACTGTCCGAACTTTCCACCGTGGTCGAACCCACGGCAACACCCAAACACCTACCGACCACCCCGAAAGGACCTGACTAGACCAGGAAATGATGGGGTCATGGAGAGACAGCCAGAGGAAACCCAAAACTACAGGGAACGTGGGGGAATCAATCACGTGAAACAAAAGGGTTTTGCGTGTTGGTTGCAGGTGACCATAAGGAGCGATATAGTACACTCAATAACAAAGCCTGACCCTAGTGACCGGTTATCCAACGCTCTCACAGGTAGGGGGCTGGTAAGGACCAGAAGGGGAATACGTGCGCGTAATGCAAAAGCCCTGTCGATGAAATTCCCAGCAGCGCCTGAATCTACCAGCGCCTTACACTGGGAAAGCAATGGAAAACCAGGGAACTCAACAGGAACAGTGCAGAGGGTGAGTGGAAAGTGGAACGGTGAATTGGCATGAGCTACCTCAGGTGATGTGCGAAGCGCCGTCCCTGTCACCTCTGGGGCCAGAGGAGGAGGTGTAACGCAAAACAGCGGAACTGCCCCAACGCTTTGCTGATCCCCTCTGTTCTCCTCTTTGCCTTCTTCCCGGGAGTGCAGCCGTCCCTATGTCCATAGGGATGGCGGTGTCCAGGTGGTGGGGTGGAATGAACAGGCTCCCGCTAGGACGGGCTCCCGCTAGGACGTCCTCGGGCAACTAGCATATTGTCGAGACGGATCGAAGTCTCCACCAGTTGTTCAAAGGAGAGATTCATGTCCCGACACGCCAGCTCCCTTCTGACGTCCTCCCGAAGGCTGCAGTGGTTGTGGTCGAAGAGGGCCCGGTCGTTCCATCCAGAACCTGCTGCCAGGGATCGGAACTCCAGTGCAAACTCATGCACCGATCTCGTCCCCAGCCGTAGATGGAACAGCCGTTCGCCCGCCTCTCTTCCTTCGTGAGGATGATCGAACACGAATGACACACATGTTACTAGGATCCAGTTTCATATCTGTGACTCAAGTCACCTTCGGGGGCGAATGGTGCATGACACTACTTTTAAAGAGATTTGTAAGAAGACAAACATGTTGGGTAACATTTTGTCCTTTTTACAGAACGCTTTGAAGATGTGAGCATCCGTGTCATTTATTACTAACTTCCATGTTAGTAATAAATAGTAGTATATTTGTATGCAAAGTGTAAATGGTAATAAAACGTAAAACTTCAAGTCTTGTTAACCAAGCGAGAAATACAGTACATGACTTTTCCTGTTTTTCGCTGACATACTGATTGCTCTCGCAAGTCAACAACTTCTGTCATAACAGCACATGTTCAGTAGAATTGTTCAGTAAAATTGTACAATCTTCTCCTTTTGGCATCACTGTACACAGGTCTGGTCCTTCGGCCAACTCTGATGCCCTAGGAGGGATTTTGAACTACAACAGTTTTATCTTGGCCAGATTTGCATTTTTATAGTATAAACTGATGAATATCTTTATTGCCGTACACAACCTTCCAGAGGTTACTTGGAACACTTTGCTGACAGATATTTCACACAGATACTAAGACAAAATGTCTCGCTCAGTGATATGAGCAGTGACATATGAAGTCTGTTCCTGCGCCTTGTTAAAACAGTCTAAAACAATGTGGTCATTGGGAAGCAACAAAAATATCACACACTGACATCGTAAATCTTCTATATTCACCAGAGACAGCGCATTCAATGGGGAGCCCAACCAACTTCCAGGACAGAAGTCCAAAGTGGTGCATGTGGATATGTACAGCCTCACATTTACCAGTGAGGGTTTTTAATATTGTGAATAAAAAAATCATTTTGACAAATTCTGTACATATTACTAAAATGTATTTGTCATCAGGGCAATAGTTTAAGTCTGAACACACTGTATGCAAATAAAGCAAATAGTAAATAATATTCTTCCACATGTAGATTAGGATACATCACAACTGACAAATGTGGCAGCGTTCCATTCTGCAGCAAGGAGGAGTCTGCTTATTCCTCATCTGTCATCTCTCAGTGTATTGGAGCAGGGGCTTTAATGGTTTGTAAGGAGACTGTCACGTCCTGGCTATGCCCCTAGCCATCTTTGTGCTGGCTGGGGCCATAGTCAGGACGTGGCCAATAGAGGTGGCTCTAGCCACCTCTATGCACTTGGGTCTCCCCAATTGGAGGCAGGTGTATTGCCTCCAATTGGGGAACCTATTTAAGTTTACTGTTTGTTCACATGGGTGTGGTTTATTTTGGTTGTTAGCCGTAGGCTATATTTCACCCAGTCATTGTGTCTGTTCTGAGTTGTTCTTTTGTTTCTTTGTTCCTGTCCATTAAAACATGGATTATTTCTCAAACAGCCGTTCTGCCTCTGCTCTTCTGTCCTCATACACCGGACCATATGACAGAATAAACCACCACAAGGACCAAGCAAGGCCAAAAGGCAGCCCCAAGATTTTTTTTGGGGGGTGCTAGATGGGTGCATGCAGGACGCCCTGCAAATGACCTGCAGGGAGTGGGAGCGCGCTCGGGAACTTCTGGCCCAGAAGCGGCAGCCAGCGCCCCGCTCTGCCCAGAAGCGCCAGTCAGCGCCTCGCGCTGCCCAGAAGCGGCAGCCAGCGCCCCGCTCTGCCCAGAAGCGCCAGTCAGCGCCCCGCTCTGCCCAGAAGCGCCAGTCAGCGCCCCGCTCTGCCCAGAAGCGCCAGTCAGCGCCCCGCGCTGCCCAGAAGCGGCAGCCAGCTCCCCGCGCTGCCCAGAAGCCGCAGCCAGCTCCTCACGCTGCCCCGCGGATTGTGCTGCATTCAGATGATCTAGGGAGTGTGCTGCGTTCAGGGGATCTAGGGAGTTTGCTGCGTTCAGGTGATCTAGGGAGTGTGCTGCGTTCAGGTCATCTAGGGAGTGTGCTGCGTTCAGGTCATCTAGGGAATGGTTGAGGGCATGACCTGACAGTAGACCACAATATCAGGCAGATTTTGTTTTAAACATGTTTCATTGCAACCTCCAGTTTTAGCAACAATGTCCCCACATTTATTTTCGCAGCAAGAATCTGCATATAAGTAATCAGTTCATTTCAATGTCCGTCAATCCACCGTCAACCGCTTATCCTCCGTACAGGGTCGCGGGGGGCTGACACCCTGGACAGGTCCCCCCCTCCATCACAGGCGTAATTTCAAATTGTTGTTCTGAATCTAATATCTGGATCCTGAACTGTCAGTCAAACTGAATGCTATAAAGATCTATGTAGATCTCCTCTGTTGTCACCCTCAGTGGCAGGAAACTGTAATGTACAACATTCTAACATGACAAGATGTTGCATCACAGTGTAATTTTTGGGGGGCGGGAACTTGAGGGGTGTGTGTATAAAGCCTTCATAATTATCTGGAGTCACTAACAAAAGAGGCAGACTTACATTGACGTAATGTATGAGAGTACTAACTATACAGAGGACACTAGGTAGGAAATGTGATTTCCCTTTTCTGAGGGGTCCCAAACACCCTATCCATACCACCTGCTAGGAACCGTGTATGTGACTGTCATATGACTCTCTGAATTGACTCTAAGGTCATAGATTTGAATATGCCATACAAGGGTATTTTGTAGTATTAAATGGTTTTGTAGTCTCTTATAATGGTCTGTGTAATGGTTGGCGATGAACACTGACCACCTCTTATGTGTCCTGGCATAAAAGACTGTGTTAACTTTGTAATCATTGAAGAGAAACATGTAAGAACTATGGAAGGTTAACATTTTGCACTCAAGAACATCTATACATTTTTACAAGCTAGCGGCCTACATGTCTACATTGTCATAATGTACAATCAGAATTATAGATTTTTTTTGGGGGGGGGGTCAATATGAGATCTGGGACTAATCATAAAAAATCCAGGGACTATAGCCCCAAACACCCAGGCCTAAGGAAACTGGACCTTTATGAAATAAGTACAAGCCAAAATTTTGTGGTTGGAATTAAGATTCATGAATGATGTTACATTTTATCAAGAAGGGTACTCTCTAAAAAACAGTGACTATATTTCTGCCCTATTTAAGTTAACTTCTTGGTAAGAATGTAAACTATTTTGTTCTCATTATCTATTTATCCTATCTTGTAATCATGTAATCATCAGTCTAAATGTAATCATTGTTTTTCAATATTACATGTACAAGTATGGAACAATTACTCCAGACATTGATATTGTGGATGTTATGTAGAGTAATATTGGTAAATTTGACCAGTAGATACAACAGTTCCTCATTAACCAACCCTCTGTTCTGGTACCACAATCACCCTGGATCCTCTCCTCAGTTGATCATAACTACTCTGGGTTCATAAATAACACTGGTATTACCAAATGGTCTCACACATGGTAAAGGCAAAAGATCTATGGATCTTAGATATTCTCAGCTGAAATAACAGACTCCGCTCTGTACTATGTCACTCTGCAGGCCCGTGAGACAGGAAACCCAAACACACTACATAGATATGTTACATTCTGTAATCTGCAGTGGTACCATGAAATTTTCACAATCAGACATTTTCCTGTACTTGACACAAGCAGGGGGGCCATCATTTACACCACCCATTAACCAAGTAATAAAAGGTACTAATTTACCATGGTGCCCACAGGGACAAGAAACCCTGAGACTGTATCTGAGATTACAAAAATCCCACTGGGGAAAAACAGAAAACCTGATATTACAAACAACATTAAGAGCCTAAAACCTAGCTAGTTCCTGTCTGCAAAGGAACCACCCCTTTATTTCTGTAGAATACACTCCGATAGCAAGGAAGCAACAACTGAATTCACTTACCAAGTCAAAGATAAGATTTTGTATTTCACTTTACAACATGGAGATCTCTCTGACACTTGTTGTCATTGTATTCTCAGGTAAACAACATTTTAATTATGTGATATAAATTGAAACATCACTCACAGCAACTTCACATTATAGTGACGGAATAATTATTATAATATTTACTGTGGTTTATTTTTCATTTCTGGTAGTCTGTACATTAATTCCATATCTTCTCCATTCTACTACAGCATGTATCTCTGACAGTGTGTTATTGTTACTGTTGTTACTTTCAAGGACTGGCTGCTGGGGATCAGATTACTCCTGTAGTGTTTGATGTGACCAGGACAGAGGGAGAATCTGTGACTTTAAGCTGCAATTATGAAACAAGTAGTGATTCTCCTCTCCTTTACTGGTACCGTCATCATCCTAACCAGGCACCTCAGTTTATACTGTATAAAGGTGCCAGATCATACATAGATTGGAAATATAATCCTGATGACAGATTTCAATCCACAACATCTGATAAATCAACTGAACTGGTCATCAAACAACCAACCCTGTCAGACACAGCTCTCTACTACTGTGCCGTTGACTCAACACAGTCATACAAAGTGTTTTAGAGGCTGTACAAAAACCTTAAACACCACACAATTTGATATCTTGATAACTGTGGTTACACCTGTACTGTGTTCACATCACATACCAAGACGTATCGTCATTTTCTTTCTTTGTGTACTATCAAAACAAATTTCCAGTTCATGGACAATGTCACAATGTGTACTAGAGTCCTCAGTGTGTACTAGAGTCTTTAATGTGTACTAAAGTCCTCAATGTGTACTAGAGTCCTCAATGTGTACTAGAGTCCTAGACGGGCATTGCAAGATGGGTCTGCTTATTAACTTGCCAGAACAACCACAATGTTGCAGAACAGCATGTTCTTAACCTGAGAAGAAAATTCAACAGAGCCCCTTGTTTCATGCAGAGGTTTCTGCATGTATGCGTGACATCACTGAAAAGGTTTGGTACATAACACATTTAGGGGTGTATCATCCAACAAAAAAGAAACTCTGGTTGGTATTCAACTGAGGGGCTGTCAGGTCCTGCCTGGGGGCCTCGATGCATCTCTTCGGTACTGTTTTCTGTTCTCCCCAATTAGTGTTCAGCTGCACCTTGTTGTTAGTTAAGTTCTCGATTTGTTTTCCTCAGTTTTTTGGTCATTGTTTGCACCAGCTGTGTTTATTTTATGCGTGTGGCAACAGTTTCGGCTTGTGCCTCGCCTTTTGTTTCTTTTGTGGTTTGAGGTAATTACAGTTTTACTCAATCGATTTGACACATTTCTCCAAACTCAGGTAACCGCTCTCAAAACCGTTAACACGGTGATCTGAACACTTTGTTCTAAATCATACAAATTACAATTCACGTTCATCATTTTCACAAAACACTGTGTACAAAATTCTCAAAACTGTGAAATGTGATTGGCCATTGTGCCACAGTCAATGTCCCTGAACAGGGAGGCAACATCACTCTGTGTCGCGATTTCTACAGAAAGTACATGGTTTTGAATATACATGAAGAACATTTTGATGTACATGCTAGCAGCCTACACGTCTACATTGTCATAATGTGCAAATCAAAATTATAGATTTCAGGGGCTCTATTTATTTTTTTGGTCAAATCGAGATCTGGGAAAATTCATAAAAAATCCAGGGATAATAGCCCAATACACCCAGACCTAATGCAGTTCTGAAACTGGACCTTTATGAAATAAATACAAACCAAACTCCAATTTTGTGGTTGGAATTATGATTCAGGAATTATGTTACATTTTATAAAGAAGTGTACTCTCTGAAGAACAGTGACTATGTTTCTGCTCTATTTAAGTTTACTTCTTGGTAAGAATATTAAATTAAAATGTACTCACAGAATGTAAACTAATAAGTTCTCATTATCTATTTATCCTATCATGTAATCATGTAATCATCAGTCTAAATGTAATCATTGTTTTTCAATATTACAAGTATTGACCCATTACTCCAGACAGTGACATTGTGGATGTTATGTAGAGTAATATTAGTACATTTGACCAGTAGATACAACAGTTCCTCATTAACCAACGCTCTGTTCTTGTACCACAATCACCCTGGATCCTATCCTCAGTTCATCATAACTATTCTGGGTTCATAAATAACACTGGTATTACCAAATGGTCTCACACATGATAAAGGCAAATAACCTGTGGATCTTAGATCTTCTCAGCTGAAATAACAGACTCCGATATGTACTATGTACCTCTGCAGGCCAGTGTGACAGGAAACCCAAACACACTACATATACATGATGTGACATTCTGTAATCTGCAGTGGTACCGTGAAATTCTGACATTCATTTTCCTGTACTTGACACAAGCTGGGGGGGCATAATTAACACCACCTATTAACCAAGTAATAAAAGGTACTAATATACCATGGTGCCCAAAGGGACAAGAAACCCTGAAGCTTTGTTTGATACCTAAAATCCCACTGGGCAAAAACAGAAAACCTGATATTACAAACAACATATAACCTAGCTAGTTCCTGTCTGGTAAAGGAACCACCCCTTTATTTATGCTGAAAAAACTCAGCTAGCGAAGCAACAACTGAATTCACTTACCAAGTCAATGATTAGATTTTGCATTTTGTTGTACAACATGGAGATCTCTCTGACACTGGTTGTCATTCTACTCTCAGGTATATTACATTTTAATGATAAACATCACTCACAGTAACTTCACATTTTAGTGACAGAATAATTATTAAAATATTTACTGAGGTTTATTTTTCAATTTTGGTAATTTTTGGTTAGGTTCTGTACATTACTTCCATACATTCTCCATTCTACTACAGCATGTAACCCTGACTGTGTGTTATTGTTACTGTTGTTACTTTCCAGGACTGACTGCTGGGGATCAGATTACTCCTATAGGGGTTGATGTGACCAGGACAGAGGGAGAATCTGTGACTTTAAGCTGCAATTATGAAACAAGTAGTGATTATCCTCTCCTTTACTGGTACCGTCATTATACTAACCAGGCACCTCAGTTTATACTGTGGAAAGGTGCCAAGTCAGCTAGTTCTGCTGAAATTTCGGATAAAAGATATGAATCAAGAACATCTGATACATCAACTGTACTGGTCATCCAACAACTAACCCTGTCAGACACAGCTCTCTAATTCTGTGCTCTCGGGGATCACAGTGATACCAAGTACATAGGAGGCTGTACAAAAACCTACTGACTAAAATGCTTTTGTTGAGGTGCAGATCAATTTAAAATAAAAAAACACGATTTGATATCATATGTCAAAGGTTTGGATCAGAGAATTGTGGTCACACCTGTACTGTGTTCACATCACATACCAGGAACTCTAGAATGTCTCTGCCCTCCTTTATGTACTGTGAGAAAGATATTAGTTTTCATTAATCTAGTTAGATAGGTATTACTCTCCCCTCCAAAAACTGAATGAAGAGAATTCCCATAACTCGTAGCTGTATGAAAGACTGAAAGGCAACCTGACAGAGGCAACATTACAAAGTATATAGTCCTGAATGAGAAGATACAGACATTACATACAGAACGACACCTCCCCATGGTCTATCACTGAATACAGTACAGAGCAACATGAAGCATCAACAGTAGGACAGAGACTGACAGAGAGCTCTGAGACAGAGAGCTCTGACTCCTGCATTATCATTATCAGAACCTTTACATCATATCCTAACCCAGATTGGCCCTCATCCTATTCATTATTACATCCCCAGAACAATGTCCAGATCAATGACTCATTTCAAACGGTGTCAGGATCGTCTGGGTGCAAGAAGATCGTATGGCCCTGGGAAAGGGGAAGATCAGTTAGAAAATCAACAGACAGGTGGGTCCATGGCCGTTGTAGAATGGGTAAGGGGTGCAACTAACCCATAGGCAGGAGTCGGGGTGCCTTACTCTGGGCGCACACAGAGCAGGAAGAGACGTACACCCTCACGTCCTTAGCCAAGGTGGGCCAACAGTACTTAACGGCCAGGGCCCGCAGGGTCTGTCCAATACCAGGATGCCTGGAGGAGGGAGAGGTGTGGGCCCAGTAGATAAGCCGGTCACGTACAGACGTCGATACATACGTGCGACCCTCAGGGCATGAGGGCGGAGAGGGCTCGTCACGCTGTGCACGAACGATGTCCGCGTCCAATTCCCACACCACCGGCGCCAAGATACATGATGCCAGTAGTACAGGAGCGTCATCCACTGGCCTCTCCTCCGTGTCATGCTGGCGAGACAGCGTGTTGGCCCTGACGTTCTTACTTCCCGGCCTGTAAGTGAGAGTGAACACAAACCGGGAGAAGAACATAGGCCATCTGGCCTGGTGAGGGGTCAGCCTCCTCGCTGCCCGCATGTACTCCAGGTTGCGGCGGTCAGTCCAGATGAGGAAAGAATGCCCCCCTCTAACCAGTGCCGCCACGCCGACAGGGCTCTAACCACTGCCAATAGCTCACAATCACCAACATCGTGATTGCGCTCCGCTGCACTGAGTTTCTGTGAAAAGAAAGCAATGGACGGAGCGTGTTCCGACTCCCCGTTCGTTGGGAGAGGACGGCCCCAAGACCACATTTGCTCAGCGCAAGTAGTTGTATAAATCAAGATGTCGTCAATATACACAACTACCCCTTCGCATAACATCGTTGATGAAAGATTGAAAGAATGATGGAGCATTCATCAAACCGTACAGCATCACTAAATATTCGTATTAGCCCGTGGTAGTACTGAAGGCTGTTTTCCATTCGTCCCCCTCCCGGATACGCACCAGGTTATAGGCACTCCTGAGGTCCAACTTTGTGAAAAAACAGCCCCTGTGCATTCTCTCGACCTCCGCAGAGATTAAGGGGATAGGGTAGCGGAACGGGATGGTGATTTTATTCAGCGCGCTGTAATCGATGCACTGGCGCAAACCACCGTCCTTCTTTTTCACAAAGAAGAAACTCGAGGAGACCGGTGTCTTGGAGGGCCTGATGTATCCCTGTCCTAACGCTTCCTCAACGTACACGGACATCGCCGCAGTCTCGGTGCGAGACAGGGGATACACGCGAACCCTTAGGGAGTGCGGCTTCACTTAAGAGGTTTATCTCGCAATCCCCCAGTCTATGAGACGACAATACAGAGGCCTTAGCCTTGGAGAAGACCTTGGCTAAGTCGCTGTATTCGTGATGAATTGGCACAGCGGGAGCACTGTCTGGACTTTCCACTGTGGTTGAACCCATGGAAACACCCAAAAACCTACCTTGGCACTCCCGCGACCACCCCGAAAGGACCTGACTAGACCACGTAATGATAGGGTCATGGAGAGACAACCAGGGGAAACCTAGAACAACAGGGAACGTGGGAGAATCAATAATATTAAACTAAATAGTTTCGCGGTGTTGGTGACAGGTGAACATAAGAAGTGGGACAGCACATTCCTTAACAAAGCCTGACCCTAGTGGTCGATTATCCAATGCCCTCACAGGTAGGGGGCTGGTGAGGACCTGGAGGGGAACGTGTGCGTGTAACGCAAAATCCCTGTCGATAAAATTCCCAGCCGCCCCTGAATCTACCAGCGCCTTACACTGGGAAAATAACGGTTAACCGGGGAATTCGACAGGGACGGTGCAGAGAGTGAGTGGGAAAGCAATCGGTGAGTGTGCATGAGCTACCTGGGGTGGTGCGGAAGAGCCATGCCTGTCGCCTCTCCAGCCGGAGGAAGAGGGGTAGCGCGGAGCAGCGAAACCGCCCCAGCGCTTAGCTGATCCCCTCTGTTCCCCAGCTCCTTGCCCTCTGCCCAGGAGTGCAGCCGACCCCAGCTCCATGGGGACGGCGGTGTCGAGGTGGTGGGGTGGAACAGCCGGGCCCTCGCTAGGACGTCCTCGGGTAGACAGCATATTGTCGAGACGGATGGATGTTTCGACCAATTGCTCAAAAGAGAGGTTCACGTCTCGATATGCCAGCTCCCTTCGGAAGTCCTCCCGAAGGCTACAGCAGTAGTGGTCGAATAGGGCCCAGTCGTACCACCCAGAACCCGCTGCCAAGGTTCAGAACTCCAGTGCGAACTCCTGCGCCGATCTCGTCCCCTGCCGTAGGTGGAAGAGCCGTTCGCCCGCCTCTCTTCCCTCGTGTGGATGATCGAAGACGACCCGGAAGAGACGGACGAACTCAGCGTAGCTGCCCTGGAAGGGCCCCTTGATGTTCCAGATGGCGGTGGCCCATTCCAGGGCTTTGCCGGACAGGCAGGAGACGAGCGAGGAGATCCTCTGGGCATCTGTCGGCGCAGGATGAATCGACTGGAACGCGATGTCCACCTGTAACAGGAAACCCTGGCAGCGCTCTGCCTTCCCATCGTAATCCCAGGGGAGCGGGATGTGCATTGCTCCTATTCCGGGCTGGGTAGGCTGGAGAAGCGGCAATACAGCCAGTGCTGCGGGAGCGGGCTGGGCCAACTCTAGGCGCTGAACTGATTGGAGGAGGGTGGTCATGGAGGCGCCTATGTTGGCCAGCATGTTGACACGCTCCTGGACGATCTCCTCAACACCGGCGTCCTTTTGAGCTCCGTGCTCCATTTTCTTTCTTTTAGGTAGGTGTGTTATTCTGTCAGGATCGTCTGGGAGCAAGAAAGGTGGAGCGGACTGCGGAGTCTTTGAGTTACTTATTTTTAATACGTGCGCTGACATACGCTCAATCAAACATAGAGACAATAACCGGAAAAAAGAGCATTGTTGTAATCTAATCTTAAATTAACAAAAGCATGGATCAGTTTTCTGCATCAGTTTTTGATAGAATGTTTGGAGGATGAAAATAAGCATCTCTTGAGATATATCTTCTATGTTCATCAAAGGAGATGTTGGGGACGAGGGTAACGCCAAGATTTCTAAGTTTTTTGGGATACGACCATGCAACTGTCGAGGTTCACAGTGAGATCTGCCAACAAAACTGTTTGTTTCTTCAGTCCTACAACAAGCATTTCTGTTTTTCTTGAGTTAAAAAACAAGAAGTTCTTTGTCATCCACTTCCTAATATCTAAAACACATGCTTCCAGTAGTTAATTTTGGGGTTCTGCTTCATGGCTCGAATGTCTTCTTCTGATCCTTAAGGCCAACATGTTCGTACAGAATACATCCATTACGACTTCCAGACACACTGGTAGACTGAATGATGAGAAGAACCGTGTGGATCTGGAGATCTCCTCTGTTGAAGTGACAGACTCTGCTCTGTACTACTGTGCCCTGCAGCCCACAGTGACAGGAAACACAGAACCTTTGTACATAAACCTGTCAACATACTTGTCACATAAGTTTAAATAGAAATGTCAGTACAATAAAAGATCCATGTGAAGCCTCTGGATCGTGTTGTTCAGGAACAAGCTTGTCAGGATTAAGTGTTTGCTGTCTCTTGATATTCTGGCAGCATGTTGTCCTCATTGTTTTTTATAGCTTTTCTTAGATTAGTTATTACTTGGATTAAAATTACTCCTTTGAATTTAATACTACAGTAAATAATCATTCAACACTGAGAACAACATAATTTTCACAAAATGGTGTTATAGCTTTCTGAATATCTGATCTACATTGGGCAACACTGTTTTAAATATGCTTCTTGGGATAGAAAGCTTTCGGCACACACTCAAGGTCCATACATATCCTCTGTTCAATATGTTTGTCATTGTAACTATATGTCAAATATTGTACATATAGTTACACAGGCAGCCCAATAGCCATACAGCATTTTGGGCTAAAATCCAGATGCTGTAAAGCAGCCAGAGTAACTATCCTGTTCAGTAAAATATGTGCGTTATACAGTCCCCTTCAAAAGTTTTGGAAAGGCAAATTCCTCTGTTTTTGTTGAGACAAGAGTTCAGAATTTCAGCTTTAAATTTCTTATAGTCACATCTAGATGTGTTAAACAACTTTGGTCATATCACCGTTTGTATTGGACCACAGCATTTCTAGGTGAGCAAAATTAAAGGAACATATAATCTAAAAGAAAATTAAATTTAATATTTGTTGGCATAACTGTCACGATCCCTCCCTCGTGATTGTGTGTGTGTGTGTGTGTGCTTGCTTCTGTTTCTGTGAGCCTGTCTTGGTCGTCCTGGCGACCTATTAGGGGGCGTGGTGTCAACTCTGGGGTAAAGCCGGTGCCAGCTGTTTCCCCTTGTCAATCACACACCTGTTCCTGATTCCACCACTCACTGGCAGCACTTAAACGGAGCCCTGACGTCTCTGCCAGATCGTACAGTCCTCTGTACTATCGTTTGTCCTTAGTCCTCAGTACTCTGTATGTCTTGCTCGTCCAGCGTTGTCTACAGTTTTGCTTAGTCTCACTTACCTGCTTGTTTTGCGCTTTATCTTACCCTGTTCTCCGCTCCATTACAGGATTCCACATCTCCGAACTCTCACCTGGAGTTTGCCTTAACAACTATATCAGCCACCACTTCCCAACCTGCATTCACCTTCCTGTCTACCTGGTCACCTGGAACCATCTGCACACCATTCCCCCTGCTGGCACTCCGTCCATACTCACCTCACATGCTTTTCCTGTTTGACCATTAAAACACCCTTCACTGTTACTTTTTGTCCTTGTCTGCTTTTGGGTTCCGTTCAGGCCCTGACAATAAGACTTTCCTGCAATAACTACCTCAAGCCCGCGAGCCATCAACATCACCAAACTGTTACATTCTTCATTTGTGATACTATTCCAGGCTTTTACCGCTACGTCTTTCAGTTCTTGTTTGTATCGGGCTGTTTCTCCCTTCAGTCTCCTTTTAAGGAGGTGAAATGCATGCTCTTTTGGGTTAAGGTCAGCTGATAGACTTGGCCAGTGTGAAACCTTCCACTTTTCCCCCCTGATGAAGTCCTTTGTTTGTTGGCAGTGTGCTTTGGGTCATTGTCCTGCTGCATGATAAACATCCTCCTGATTAGTTTTAATGCATTTCTCGATAAATTGGCTGAAAAAAAAATTCTGTAGACTTCTGAATTAATTCTGCTGCTACCATCATCAGTTATATCATCAATAAATATTAATGAGACTGTTTCAGAAGCAGCCATGCACGCCCAAGCTATAACATTACCCCCACCAAGCATCACAGATGAGCTTGTATGCTTCGGCTCATAAGCTCTTTCTCCACACTTTGGCCTTTCCATCACTTTGGTAGAGATTAAACTTGGTCTCATCAGTCCATAAGATTGTGTTCCAGAAATGTTGCGGCTCATCTCTGTACTTCTTTATACATTTCTCTGGCTTTCCGATTCTTACTGCTGATGAGTGGTTTGCATTCTGTGGCGTGTCCTCTATATATCTGCTCTCTGAGTCTTCTTCGAACAGTGGATTGTGATGCCTTCACCCCTGCAATGTGGAGGTTGTTGATGATGTCACTTATTGATTTGGGGGTTTTCTTTACAGCTCACACAATATTTCTGTCATCAACTACTGCTGTTTTCATTGGCTGACCTGTTTGACGTCTGTTGCTCAGTAGTTTCTTTATTTTTCAGGACATTCCAAATTGTTGTGCTTGCTATGCCCAATTTTTGTCCAATGGCTCTGGTCGATATTCCTTCTTTTCCAGGTTGACAATGGCTTGCTTTTCTCCCATAGACAGCTCTCTCTTCATCATGGTTTATCCTCTTTAACAAGAAATGCAGTCTTTACAGGTTTAAACCAAGGATGGGAACTTAGACTAGTCATGCAGAGCTATTTTATGTTTGAACAATCAACCTAAAAGGCAACACCTGGGCAACAAGAAACATCTGTCAGTCACATGTTCCAATAATTCTGCTCACTTGAAATAATATCTGATACTTTTGTCTCATACTCATCATTTGATCTTAAACCCAACTGTCTTCAGTGAACAACAAAAACAAAGGAATTTGCCTTACTGTTCCAATACTTTTGTAGGGGACTATATTTATATACATACATACAGTATATTCTGAAACGGGATAACAATGTAAAATGTGAAAGAATACAATTTCTGCAGGAAACCACACTGTCAACATCAATATTTTACAGATCTTGATTTCCGACAATGTCTTTTCTCATTGGGCATCATGGTGGAATGGTCCGACCCTTCAGACAACTCAAGTGCCCGATATTCAAATAAAGCAAATGTTAAACAAGAAACCAAGCAATTCTAGTTCAGCAAACCCACAATAGAAAGTGTTGCCCTCTCGAGATTCAAACCCAGGTCACCCACATTGAAGGCTGTATAATTAACCTCTACACTTAAGAGCTTCACATTTTAAGGGGGTCTACAATTATACTGGCCAACGTTTACTATTAAGTTTACCTCCACCACAAATAGCGTCTATGATCTGTCTGTTGTTTGCCACTAGCCGTTTTAACAGCATATTAGCCAGTAATAGGCTTAACCAGTATCAACTAAGTGGAAGTCAAATAATACTGCCATCTTAACTTTCTTCCTTCAAATATATTGCAGACAACAGTATTGGTGATACCATAAATTAATATTACAGTACTGAAGACATTGGTCAGGTGGGAAGGGAATTTCCATCTCTTCTATAAACATGATGGCAATGTTTACAATGTACAGTGGTACCGACAATATCCCAGATCCAGATCAGACATTCTCCTGTACATCACACCAAAAGGATATATAAGGAATGCTGTTCATCTACAGTAACTCCACTGTACAAAAACCTGTCAAGAACTATTTCAAAAACAGACCACATACATCCTGTGTGTCATTAGTATGTCTGCTGTATGTTATGGAGGGACTTAAGGTTGAGGGGGCTGAACAGCTGGAAATGACACAAAAACAGACAAATATTTTCAGAGATTTTCTGTCCACTTGGCTTTCTTCATACACAATGTTGTTGGGGTATTTAGTGTTGTTTCTAACCATTGTTACAGGTAGGTAATTCAGTTTGAATGAATACAGGAATAATTCAACAAGAATACAATACAATTGCATTGCCAGATGCCAGATTTGCATTTAAATAATATTTTAATTAAATGTATTAAAACCATTCTTCATGCAGGTGTCAGTTGTAAGGACCTCCATCCAAGCATGAAAGATGAACGGTTTTGTGGAAACATTAACAGTAAACTTTCATGTTCAGCATCAGTCTCTTGCAGTATGTTTCAGTCACTGGGGGTAGGTTAGGAATCATCATACTGGCATTAGGGTTGAGGTTAGGCATCATCGTACTGGAATTAGGGTTAAGGTTAGGCATCATCATACTGGAATTAGGGTTGAGGTTAGACATCATTGTACTGGCATTAGGGTTAAGGTTAGGCATCATCGTAGTGGCATTAGGGTTGAGGTTAGGCATCATCATACTGGCATTAGGGTTAAGGTTAGGCATCATCGTACTGGCATTAGGGTTAA
>JACXGJ010007819.1:5531-29208 GCA_016801105.1 Esox niger
TGTGTGTGTGTGTGTGTGTGTGTGTGTGTGTGTGTGTGTGTGTGTGTGTGTGTGTGTGTGTGTGTGTGTCAATTTGGGCACAGAGTTGGTCAAAATGGCTGTCATATGTGATCATTTTGGTTCAACATAGAACAGAGATTTCTTTCAGAATTGGAGAGGTTATTCTCCCTGCTTCTACATACGTGGCCTGGTTTGTTTTCAGATTCAGGAGTTTAGTTTGAGCTTAAGGAATGTACTTATATCTTGTAAATAATTTGGTTTTGGAAATAAGTGTTTGCTTTGCACCTGTTTTGCTGTTCTTCTGTATTATAATGTACATATTGTTGATTTTAGTGCCACACGATGTTCCAAACTAACTTCTCACCATGTGTCTGCTGCAAAGGGAAAAACTTTTAGATTAATCACGGAGGTTATAATCAAGTTGGCGCTTTCCTGAAAAAGACAACTAACAAACGATGAATGAGAAACACAGATGTTTTCGGTGTGGGTTAATGTCAAGCCCCTGCTTGTTGCATACTGCTCTCCTATATGATAGGAACTGTCCTCAGCCATAAGCAGGATAAAGACGCTACTGTGAATGTCGCCATGTTCGCACCCCACCCTCCCAACTCCATTCCAAAGCAACTGCTCTGTGTTCTGCCCCCTGGGGCAGACATCAGGATATAAATACCCTTCTCTTTCAGCACCCATCTGCCCTCTACCATGGGAATAACTACAGTACAGACCTTTGCACAAAACCCCATTTAAAGGTGCCGTACCATACCACGTGAGAACACGCGTGTACGAGTGAATGACGAAATGTACTGTTGAGATTGATTCAAAAGAGGAGGGTGTTTCTCTCTTAAACGTCCAATTGGGCCCCACTGTCTTGAATCGGGGGGAATATTCAAGTTATTTAAATTCAACTGCCAGAATGGAGCTGGTTGTTCCACCTGGTGCTGAGGTGAAATGGCTCTGTTCCACTGTGTTCCTGGCTGCCTCGTGTGACACCCCTTCCTAACAATACACACCCAATCACAATCATGCAGACTAAACACAGTCCCGACCCGGCTCCAGGTCTATCTGTCTCGTTCCTCTCTGATACTAATGTTTCTGTCTCGGTTGGATACACAACAGAATTTTCAATAGTCAAGACATATTAGCTACATGAAGACCAGCTTCAAGTAATGTGGGAAATAATCATACAGTTACACATCACAGTGTAATTGTTTTGATTATATCATGCAGGGACGCTGACAGGAATCCCAGGGCATGGAACAGAATTTAACTTTATGTAGAATTTATGTCACATCTTCAATTCATAACCTACTCAGTCCCAATCAGCCTTAACTCAACTGCTACACATATTTAGACGTTCTCTTCTAGATTTGTCCTTCAACTTCTTTGTTTTTGGCTGCATGGGGGCAATGTTTTAACCAGGTAGCTACAGAACTGTAGTTAGACAAATCTATTGTTTAAATGTGATTTTTATTTAATCTGTAAAAAAAACAATGACAGCATTTTACAATTACTCACCCGTCAGAAAGCAGTTCGCACCAATGCCCAATAGAGAAACACGTTCTGAATAAAAATGTGTTCCAAAGCGCTAACTCAGAGTTCGATGACTTTCTACTTAGCCTTATTAAGTTATCTTTATTTACTTTATTTTACTGAATACATCCTATCTTGTGCAGTTTTAACAAAGTTTTGTTGGTGCTGGTGTTTAGGGTATCATCCTGATTGGCTGTTGTTTGTAGAACACAAAAATGTTTACAGAAAAAGGTTTAATCATAATGCTGTAAAATAAAAAGCAGCAAAGTGTAAAAAACATGAATCCCTTCATCAATGCAATTCTTCTGTTCGATAACTGTTAACCTTCTCGCTTGTACTGAATACTAACATTGACTGACTAATTAATGATTATATTTACGCCAACCATATGGGCCCCCAGGTCTGGGACCAGGATAATGTTCACGGTTGTCCCATCTATCCGCATCACTTATATCATGACTACAAGTACCGTTTTGTGAGTTATTTTCATTGTTACCACATAACACCAATCAGCTCTACCTGATACAATACAGCAGAACTTTTTTCATCCTTTAGCATATTCTCTATATTCTTATATATTGCGACCACAACTGTATACAGGACATTTATTTCAATGACTTTTTCTTCAAAAAGCTTTTTCTTGTTTCTGCGGTAGTCATGTATTGAACAGCGTGTTTTGAAAAATCAAATACCACATCCTCCCACATTTTGACCTTTATCTTACCACATAATTTCAATCCTTTCTTTGTCCCGCTAATCCTGTGTCTACGTCCTTTTGTCTGCTTCATTTTATACTATCCTATCTTTTTCCATCTTCTTTCCTTTTGCTTCCCTGTGTGATCTCTTCCCTCGCTCATTGATGGAATTTCCCCCCCTCATCCTCCTGTTATGCTTATCTCCTCTATCTTCATGGCCCGTATACTTCCTCCCACTCCCTGTGTGTAAAACACAACCGTGTTGGGAAAACAGCAACGAGGGAAAGGGAGAAAGAGGGAAAAATCGAGTGATGAATCGAAGGTGTATTGGCCAACAGAAGGCTTGAGTCTGAGGGTGAGAGTTGAGTGGGAAGGAAAATAAACAGCAAGGCTACTGTGAGGAGGTGCACACAGATGCTGCACCTTAAGTTGACTTTCTTGCAGTGTGATTAACATTCCACAGAAACAGCTAAAATGAATTATAGTGTGGATTAGAATGAATGGAAACGTTTGGGGACCTTGTTGATACAATCTGAGTCTTACATTTTGTACGTAGAAATCGTCAGAAGCCAGGTACTCCTGCAAAAACGGGATGATCATATTAATGTACAGAACTATAGAGACCTCTTTTTTTATACTCTATTACTCATTCCTACTGTCTCTGTTTCTGGCTTTGCTAATAATCAGCTTTGTTTGATGTAGAAGTATGTGAGCGTCACAAATTCTGAGCAAGATCTCGCTGGTCCATGATTGTGCACTTACCTACCCCCCCCCCCCACACACACACACACACACAAACACAAACACGTTTTAGGAATCTATATCCCAGAGGGGTATATAGAATCCCATTTCCCTAAAAAACCCTAATGTAATTCTAAACATAATAACAAACCCTAAATTTGAACCTCAATTATAATGTTTACAATAAACATAACCCTTAAACTGCAAATAGCCTCTTTGTGACCAACATAATGTCCCACTATGTCCACCTTTCCTTGTTTCACTATCCTTGCATGGAAATTCAGTTCCCACCAGGTTATTAAAATGTGTACACAAGAAAACACACGCACACAGAGTCTTGCCCCCATAACCACACGACTTAACACATAATGAGTCGTAGAGTTAAACACACTTCAGGATTAGGCCATAGCAGTCTGTTATTCTACATGCCAGCTAATAAGACATTATCGGTTTTGAAGGGCAGTGTGTGAGTCATATGGAGTAGGATGAGTTTGGCCTAGATACTCATCCTATAAAAAAGAAAAGTTTCCTCCCCAATGGTTAATATTAGGATTCAGTAAGGGTAGGCTGATCTTTGCCTTGGGGTGGTTTCATCCTGTTCTGTGAGTCACAACGGCTGCTAGCGGATTGAGGGATGGGTTCTGAATCAGCAGCTATGTTGAAGCTAGGGGGGTTTATAAGACCTGGGGATGGAATTATTCTGGTCTTTGCTTTTGTTTCAGCTTAGCTCCAACACACCTGGTTCAAGCCATCCATGAGTTGGATCAGGTGTTTAAGCGCTGGGACCCCCTTTCTCCGCTGAGGCCCATGGCAACCAGAGGAGCTCAAGACTGGTCTTACAAAGGACGTCCCATTATTTCACTAGTTTATCCTCTGACTCAAAATCTGACCCCTGGTTGAGATGGACAGGGATGACGACCGTGTGGATTAGACAGAACAACATCTGTTTTTTTTCTGTGACTGATAGGATTATGTGATCATGTTGCATGATTCATGTTCTGTAGGAGCTTCTGGGCCCCTCGGTCACTGCCTTACTGCGTCACCTTCAGATGAAGTTACCGAAAACACCAGTCAAATGAAGATTCAAGCTAGAAAAAGTCAGACGAACAGAGCGTCATATTACGCCGTAAATAGTGGACGTCGTAAGGACAGTTGGAAATGTTGCCATTAGGTCACTTAAATGGTTTTGGCGCATCATTATTCAGGGGACATTTCTTGATGGTGAATGGGAGCTTATGCGACATATTGCCTTAGTGGTTTTGTCTACTTCCAGATTGGTCTAAGTAATGTCCAAGCCATTATAGGTTAGGGCATTAAAGGGCTGTGGGGGGCACACTGTCTAGCTAGAATATCCAATTCACTTATCATTGATTTCATTCAACAAGAAACACTAGACATTTACCATTCATGTTCAGACAGTAAGTGCATCTAGCAAGGTGGGAAAACTACACAACTCAATTGTAGTTAATACACAGTGTTCAATTAAGTAGCTATCACTTAAATCAATGCAGGAAGCAGGAGAGCGTTTGTACACAAAGTGTAAAGGGCCCATTCGTCTTAAGTTGTTTGTACATATTATTCAGCCTTAATGTCACTCCTGAAATGTTATGATACGTTTTTTTTACATACTGTAGCTGAGAATTTTATTGAAGCGATCTGAAGGAATAAGGATGAAATCATTTATTGAGACAGACGTAGAGGAATAGCAGGATGGTTGAAATGTTAAGAACCAAAAGGCTTTGTTCAAATCCTAGGCATGGACATGTTGTGTAATAATCATTTCTGTATGAATTAACATACACAACGTTATCATGTTTGTCACATATCAGTTAGGATATTAAGTTGGGAACACTGAGTATAGTGACCACATATCCTTTGGGTGAAGGGGCATTCCTGGGTGGCCTGGAGTTGTTAAGACTCTTTCTCCACTGGCAAAACCGAATGTCCAGAAAGATATTCAATGAAAATCTTTTGTTTATTCACTTCATACATACAGAGGAAGATGGAAGTAACCAACGAGACCGGGAGACGGGGAGAGGGAGACTAAAGCAGTGAGAGTGCCCTTGTGCCTTGGAGGAGTGAAACCATCTGTGCTCTTTGTTCTAGTCATTCTGATGCTTTTCTGCACTGTGCAACTTAAGTTGCAGGCAAAGGTCCAATGTGTGTGTGCCTGCAGGTGCGTGTGTGTGCATGTGTGTGTGCGCGGGTGTTTGTGCTGCTCAGACCTTTGGGAGAATTCAGTTACCTGTCCTCTGAGTCAGCAATGCAGAACAGCTATACGCCTTTAATACAGTCTACACAAAAGCTCCTCAACAGAGGAAAAGAGATGCACAAAGACCATGCCTATAAACCCAACTCCACCAGACAGACAAACGTCGTTTCAATTTGGTTGCTACATTAACCAACACACTTTGCCATGTAGTATTCTAAAGTGTGTGTATGTGCTATCTTGTATAGTGTGTGTGTCTTCTGTATCGTTAAAAGTGCGTCTGCTGTGTGGTAAAGCGCTTGTTTATGCTGTGTGGTAAAGCGTGTTTTTATGCTGTGTGGTAAAGCGCTTGTTTATGCTGTGTGGTAAAGCGCGTGTTTATGCTGTGTGGTAAAGCGCGTGTTTATGCTGTGTGGTAAAGCGCGTGTTTATGCTGTGTGGTAAAGCGCGTGTTTATGCTGTGTGGTAAAGCGCGTGTTTATGCTGTGTGGTAAAGCGCGTGTTTATGCTGTGTGGTAAAGCGCGTGTTTATGCTGTGTGGTAAAGCGCGTGTTTATGCTGCTTGTATGGTTTTATGTGAGCACTGTACTGTGTAGGTGTAATTGAACATGTTCTCTGCAAAATGTTCTATTCCCATCATCCAGAACCATGAATACTATAATATTTACTGAGTGAAGGTCATACAGGTGTCTCTGTTATTGCTCTGTCCAGGTTCCATAAAGAGGATGGTGTGACGGACAGACAGAGAGACGAGGGACCCTGTAAAACCATTGCCCTCAAGAGCCCGACAATGGCCCCTGCATCCATCCTCATCCTCACCTTCATCCTGTCCTCCCTTCATCCCTCCTCTGGCCAGGGGAGCTTCAGATCACCCTCTTCTGATCCCGACCCTGTCATCACTCCATCCCTACAACACACCCTGCCCTCATCTGGTCCCAGTGGACAGGGCGATGTGTCCATCAGGGTAACCAGCAGGGATTGGTCCACGGAGAGAGGAGGTGGGTGGGTGACGGGTGCTCCCACAACAAGGACCAGAACGACAGGCCTCAGTCGACCCTTTTCTCCATCTCAGACATTCAATATTGGGTCAGCCCAAAGCCAGCCCACTTCCATTCAGACCAAGACCGGTATGCTAACGCCAGAATCAAGCGCAGTTGGATCTGCAAGTGGTCCAAACCCGCTTCCACCCACCAAACCCTCATTGGCCGAACCAGTGACAACAGGAGTCAGGGAATCTGATGGACTCATCCAACCAGGGGACATGGATGATTGGCAGACAACCGGATCAGGAAGTGAACTCATCCCCACAGTTTTGGCAGTTGTGAAAGAAGAGTCACCGGTTGCCTTGAGCACGTCAGGTGGGATGGCACAGTTACTGCCAGAGGCTCAGACGGCATTTGGCGAAGAGACGTCCAAAATGGATAAAGGACAGGTGGACCCGACCGTCAGCCTCAATGTTCAGCTGCACCAATCTGCCTTGACCCCGACCAGGAGGACCCTATCCACGCAGTCACCTGAGATTAGATTGACAGTTGTTTCCGTTGTCCAGGGAGTAGAGACAGGTAAGAAACTATTAAAGAGCATATATATTACTAAAATGTATGGTTTAAACGGGGAGGCCTGGTAAAGTAGGTGAACTCGTAACTGAAGCATGAGGGCTATGGTGTAATCTTTCCAGGGTTCTTCATGTTATAACTTGTAACGGTTGTGTTGTTATAACTATTACACTGACATGTATATCTACTTTACATTTTCACATTGATTGAAAGTGGCTTTCAGCTAGGGAATTAATCTTAAATTAATCCCAATTTAGTCATAGTAATAAAATATTTCCGTGGCAAACTAACAATTAGCAACAACAGCTGGATCCCCAGTTGTAGTCATTATAGAGGCTGTTTCATACTTGTTGTCCTATTCTTCATTTGCTATAACAGCTAACACTACTAAAGCCAGAGACGGACCCAAAGCAGCACAGAACTCCTCTGTGACAACACCGTCTCCCAGAGCCGCCACTCCGGGTTCAACCAATCAACAACCACAATCAGCAGCACCCCGTGGTTCCACTGCCAACTCAACCAATCAACAGACGAGGGCCACCACCCAAGGACCGGCCACCGCGGCAACAACCACAGAGCTCAGGGGTACTTTGTCAAGCACAACCAAACAACTGAGGAAGGCTACTGAACCAGGAAGTACAGCGAGTACCACCCGACAGTCCACCAAGACAGGTAGAGAGGGGAGGCTTTTGGTTGAAAACAATGACTGCTTTGATGGGCCCTACGTTTCCTTGGCCTGTGATGATGTGGATTGGAATTATTTATGCAGCTGGAGTTTTTACTGGAAGTCCCTGGAATAGGTTCAAAGAAGAGACTAGGCAGCAATGAGGTGGGCGAGAGAGAAGGGGAGAGAGAGAGAGATATGGATGGAAAGCGGTGGAGCAGGTGTGCAGGGTGGGCCAAACCGGAGGTGAGAAAGAAAGAGGGAGGGAAAGCAGTGAGAAGATCATATCAGCAATGTACAGTAGAAGAAAACAAGAAAGACACAAAGAGTGACACCAAGAGTTTGAACGATATGGTGGGCAGTGAGAGAGGCCAAGCGGTTAAGGGGTTGACAGCCCGAGGCAGGCGGAAAGGAGGGCGGAGAAAAGGCCCACCAGGTGACCAATGAAAACCAGATAAGAGAGAGAAAAAGTGATGGAGGGAGTGATGGAGGAGTGGAGGGAGGAGTCGAGGAAATGCAGTGGAAATGTAGGACACATGGGCCTTATGAGTCGGTCCCTTAGATACCACCGGGTCGAGGTGTGAGACCCGTTTTAAACGAGCCGCTGTCAGGTGGGTCACCCCCAGGAGTGTGCTGAAACTGAACGCCCATGCGCCCCATGGAACTCTGGCCGTGGTAGGTTAAGTCACGGCTCGTTTCCATGGTAACGCAGAGATGCATTAGCAGAACAACCATTTTAGGGTATTCCCAAAATTGGGAATTGGGTGTTTATTTGTACACCGTTGGTGATGGAATACTTCCGTGCATTTGTGTGTGTGTGGGTGTGGGTGTGTGTGTGGGTGTGGGTGTGTGTGTGTGTGTGTGTCTGTATGTGTGTGGGTGTGTGTCTGTATGTGTGTAAGAGAGTCCGGACGTTTAAATGCCTCCAGCTGTGAAATTGGATCAGCACATCTGGGACGTTTCTAAGTCCTGCTGCTCAAGAAGGGTAGCTTTCAGGTTAGAGGAGGCAGTAACATACACACGTGTGTGTGTGTGTGTGTGTGTGAGTGTGTGTTTGAACAAACATATGCGTGTGGGTTCACTTTTTCCTGAGTAGATGTGAAACGTTTGAGGTATGTTCCCATAGGCATGTGGGAATGTATCTGAAAAACGCTTTGTTTGTTAAAGACCATGCAGAAGAAAGAGTGAGACAGGAAGTGAGACTTCTGCCTGCCTGAGTCACTCATTGGGGTAAGGTATGATCAAAAGAGTGCAGTTCTCTCTCAACTGGATCTGTATCCATTTCCTGACTTCTTCAAGTGCGTGGGTGTGCAGGATCAGGTTGTAATACTCTGGTGGGGGAAAAAAAATCCCACAAATTTGGTAATACAAGGAAAACGTGTGATTTTGTGTTTACGTTACTGTTGATGTTAGAACTAGGGTTCAGGCTTAGTCGTTATGGTTTGATTTTGGGGTAGAATGTGGTACAATGACACATTTTCTAGTATTGGTGAAACCATGTACTTCTCCCTTGGGCTTGGGAACAGTACACTGTTACCAGTGGTATGTTAGGCCACCCTCTGCTATCTCCGTGTTAAAGCACTGGCTGTTGGTGATCAGGGGAAGTGGGATTTGAAGTGTTGTTGGCTTTTGCAGGCTTAACGGGATAAAGCGTAGGGCTGTGGGTACAATATCAGTTTACTTGTTTCACACAAAGAGATTTTGATAATGTGTATTTCAGGTATGGCAGATAACTAGTATTTCAGGTATGGCAGGTCTTGGTTTCCGTACTTTCCACAGATATACAGTCCTTTCTAAAGGAATTCCGACGCCTCCATTTTCTCCACATTGTGCTGTCATAGACTGTGAAGCATTCATTGGCCATTGGGTTTCTGGTCACATCCTTAATCAACACCTAATCATTTAGTTTGGCTAGATTGTCAGCTCTAGGAAGAGTCTTGTGGTTCCAAACAGAAGGTTTTGATTCGGTGAGCTAAAATGGGGCTAGGTCACAGGGCGCCAATCACTCATGTACCACGGTTTGGAGTCGAGGCAAGTGTATTGCAGGTATTAGTTTCAGCAATGTATGTATCATGTACATAATGTCATCTTCCATTCCCACAGATATACATGTTAAAGCACAACGATTATGTAATTGAGCTCTAATTAAAACACATGAATAATGGGGGGGGGAGCGAGAGAGAGAGAGAGACTTTAGGATTTTGAGTTTGCCTGTGAGGGTTTGGTTGAGTGTTTCACAACTACCCTATGTGATTTTTGTCCTCATTATGTTGCCTTGTGGGAGTTCCTGCTGTGCTCACAATTTTCATAGTCATGTATCCCCCTCTAGTGGTGGAGATAGTCAACTTAAAATGTCCACAATTGTATTCAAGCTAGATTTGGTTGTTATTGAAGACATTGATTTTGAATGATTTTGTTATTGTAAATCATCACAGATGAGTGTGTTGACCTAACGTTATTTTCTCTGTCCGCCTACAGAGACAACCCCAGTTCACACCACCCCTTCTATTCAAATAGCCAGAGGGCGCTACATCCCCAGAAATGACACCCGCCCGGCTCAGAGGAACCACTCTGCACCCGTGGGCCGCCCTCGCCTAACCCCGTCAACTGTGTCTTCCACCCCCTCACCCCTGCCAAGCTCCTTGCCTCTACCCAACGGCACCTCTCTCCTCTGGGATGACCTGAGTAGGACGCTGGCCTTCTCCTGGGAGCTCCATGTATACGGCTCGGCTGGCCTCTTCCTGCTCCTGATGACCGGGGCCGCCCTGGGCCTGGCTCTGTCTCCTGGCATGCGCTGCCCACACCGTGGGGCCCTGGCCCTGGCCAATGGCCTCCTCTTCCTGGTGGGCGCAGCCAGGGCCGCCCTTTTCCTGGTCGACCCCTATGGGACAAGGAAGGTCATCCCTCGGCCTGTCGTGATTGCTCTCTACAACCTCCCGCTTCCCTTGTTGGTGTGGGCTCAGGGCGCCATGGCGCTGCTTGCCATCAAGGGGGCGGGGCTGAGCCTACTGCCCTCCGCTCTGGAGCGCCCCCCGCTAGCGGCGGTGCTGGCTGTGCTGCAGTGCACTCTGCTGCTGGCGGCCGACCTGCTCTCCCCGGCCCTGTCCCCGGTTGTGCCGCTCACCCTTCAGTGCATGTCCATCTGTTGGGGCTTGGTTCTCTGCCTGGCCTACCTGGGCTATATCTTCCCCTGCCTGCGGCATCTCCCAGCCCAGCCGCCCATCCCAGAGGAGGGAAGGACCGTCAAAGCCTGGCCGGAGGGCAGGCGAACCGGGTTGGTGCTGGCTCGCGTGCTGGCAGGGTGCGCCCTCCTGGGGGTGCTGTGCTGCGCACTCCACGTCTACACTAGCCTGTGGCTGTACGGACTGCTGGGGGACTGGACGCGCTTTGGCTGGGGCTGGTGGCTGACACACTTCTGGGCCCGGCTGCTGGAGCTGGCCTGGGCCTTCTCTCTCCTCCTGCTGGGCTCCTGGGTGTTCTGGAGGCCTCAGGAGGGACGAGGGAGAGGGGACGGCGGGGTGGGGGAGAGCCGTGCTGCGGGCGATCTCCCCTCGCCCGGGCAGTCCTCCGGGTCGACGAACAAACACACCTGCTGGGCCAAGATAGTCCAGAGCCTGACGGGGAAGACCTGCGGGAAATCCGAGAGCAATGGGGTGGGAGGAGGCGGAGGAGGCACGGGCGAGATGCCCAACAACTGGGCGGGGCAGGAACGCTCGGGAGCTGACATCAGCAAGAGCCTGATCCGAAACCAGAACTGTGAGGCTCCACCCTCACAGGTGCGCAGCATCAAGGACAGCAACCGGGGGCGCAACCAGAGGGGCAGGTCGGCGGAAAGGGGCGGGTGGGATGGTTCGGCAGGGTCCCTGCTTCGGATGCAGGCGCTAGGACGCCCCCCGCAGCGCTCGCTCAGCGGCAGCCTGGAGCGGGAAAAGGAGTCGCGAGTGTCTCTTTATGAGTTCGACCTGAGGCCTCCCTCCCCGATTGACCTGAGCCGGAGCATCGATGAAGCCCTGCACCGAGAGCACCTCCTCCATGGGGGGAGCCTGTTCCAGCCCCTCTGCGCACCGTCGCCTACTCCTTCCCCGGGCTCGGCTGGCAGTCAGGAGGGGCCCTGGCTCCGCAGGAACAGCGACCCCCAGATCTCAGACAGCAGCGAGGAGCCCTCAGCCCGCACAGAGTCCTCTGTGCCGCTAGGGGGCAGTGTGCTCAGCAGTGTTCCCAGCAGGCAGGTCACGGCTCCCCCCACGCCCTCTCACCAGGGCCACCGCTGGGCCGGGGACGGGGGAGTCAGTGTCCCCTCCTCAGTGTCCTGTCCCGTCTCACTGCGCCACTCCAGGGCCTCCACGGGTCACCTGGGGGATGAGAGGGGGGATGACACCAGGCCATTTTTCACCCCAGACTCTGAGAGGGGGAGGGCAGGGGGGAACGGAGTGGGAAGGAAAAGCTACCTGGAGGTGAGCAGGCAAGATGACTCAGCTAGCGTCAGCAGTGACATTATTGACCTTTGAACCCAGGACGTCCTGAAAAACACAATCAACTCTGTCCAGTCAACGAGATAGAATCCTCATAAACTGTCACTCAACTAAGCCCCTCAAAGGACTTTGGAAAGGAAAATACGTGAATGCTTCCATATATCCCGAGTGAAACAGTATTTCGCTTTACATTTGAATGTTTCTAAAGCTGTCACTGGTGTGGCTAATCAGACTCAGATTCTGGGACATAGAGCACAGGTGTGAACAAATGAAAATGCAGACAAACACATGCCTACAGATGAATATCTATACACAATTGATGCCACATTTCCTGCATCTCATACTGCAGCGCGAACATTTACTTTTTGTAACACTACCATTCAAGGTGTTCTCGAGAGAACAGAGGAACGGATTAACTACTGGCGTTGGTGACAACAGTGTTTCCGTAATATATCCACTGGTCAGCAATATCATTTCCATTAGTGGGTCCATAGCTTAGACTCCGGACATATTTGTTGAATAAAGGAATGTGGTGGTTCCTACCTTTATAAAAGCTTTAATTTACTGTTGATATTTCAACCTAATGTGTTTATTTGTGTGTTTTTCAGATACGTGCCATATTACAATAATTCTGTTGATGATTGATTTGGTTACAACTATTTTGTTGGTGGTCAGTTCTTTATGCAGGAAGAGAGAGTAGCTGTTCAATTACACAAAAACGTTGCCTGTTGTAGTTTCATAATATAGTTTGTGTTGTATGTTTGTTAATGTGATGTGTATTATATAAGACAACCCCTTAGCAACACAACTGAAATGATGTGCACAAAGGAAGCTTATTGGACTGTGAAACTATTGCTGAGGCCCAGAGCTGTGGTTAAAATAGTTTCTGCTAAATCCAGACCTTTGAGTTTGAAAATGACGCTGGTACAATGATTTTGGTACATTCTTTCGTCACAGACAGTCAAAGCCCACAATTGCATTTTTAACGCGTAATATTAGTGACAACAGCCGAAACAAAAACAATATTTGATAATTTTGCCACATATCAATGCACACCGTCAACCTGAGCTAGTTTTAGCTACAGTCATTATTAAAGTACGTACAGCTAAACAGCTGCCTCCTGCACTGTGGTACTGTTCAGTATAAACCTAGGCAAATACTTAAGTATTTTTACTACAGAAGGAAACGATAATATACATATTATGTAACATAAGAAAATGTAAATACTGTTATTTTTCAAAGTTTGTAAATAAAGATGTACTTGAAAATGAGCATAGGGTATTTACTGTGAAGACAATCGAAAGTGGTCTTGCAGAGATCTTGGAGGAGTTAAACCAAGTTATTTTCTAAAAGGGAAGACTGGTTTTGTAGGGATATTGAAAAGTGTCTGGTCAGACCTAATTTCTGACATGTAGGGTGTTCAAGATAGAACGTTCACAGCAGATTGCAGAGGTGATTATTTCAGTTAGAGGGAGGATGAAATTGCACTTCATTTAATAAATGTAAAAAATCTGTTAAGTGATCCTAAACAGTAGAGTGAACCCTCAGTCCCATATTTTATTTCCACATGAGGTTGAGAAGGTATGTACATAGACTGGAGATAATACTACCTTAACTGTTCCAGGGGGAGGTTCAAAATCCATCCGACATGGACAGTGACCCAGATTCCGGGATCATATGGTCCTCTTTTTCCTGTTTCCTGTTTTCCTCAGGGTCAGTATCTTCTTGTGTTGTGAAATTCTGTTTGATATTTACAGTACAGTACAATGGCCTCGTGTTGTGGTCTACATTTCAGTGACCCCGTCAGATTTCAGTGTACTTTGCTGTTTCTCCAATCACTTTCGCTATTTTCTGTGGTGCTTTGGCAGGAGTTAATGGGTTTAAAAAACAATAGCACACGAATAAGCACAATGTTACGGTAGAAAACATCCCTATGATAACAGACCTAGGATCAGATTATCTGATTCATAATTTTAACCGTAACCCTTAGAGTGGGTGAAAAACAGCTGACCCTCTGTCAGCTATCTGGCAGTTTTTTCATTTTGTGTTTGGGTTAGGATGACATCAGTTACTGGCTATCGTGGGGTTGTTTGTGTCATTTCTTCAGCCTGTACAGTGAGTGTCATAGTACAGTTAAACAATCCATCCTCCTCTGTCTCCTCCTTAAGCTAGCCAGAGTGCAGAGGTACATTATTTGCTGGTTTTTCAACATCCTCATTCATCTTCTCATTTACTCTGTTTCTATATGAGGTTTGTACAGTATTATTTTGTGCTGCAGCATCATATCTGGTTTCAAATAAATATAAGAAATATGAAATTATTTGTGATTTCGTGTTTTATTCACAGTAGCTGGATAGTATTGTGTGATGTAGCATTTGTGGAAAGTGTTGACTGTTTTTCATCTTCTGATAGTCTTCATAATCTGAAAATAGTTTTGCAATTTTAAGGTGCAAGTATAATTTTTCTAATCACCAATATCATGTCTTCATAGAACAGGTGAGGTTATTCTACTAACATATATTATGTCTTCATACAACAAATGTAGTTACTCTACTAATCTCATTCATGTTTTCATCGAACAGATGTAGTTATTCTACTAACCTCTATCATGTCTCCATAAAGCAAGCATGCAAGTTTATTTATATAACCAGGGCCACCGCTGGGCCGGGGACGGGGGAGTCAGTGTCCCCTCCTCAGTGTCCTGTCCCGTCTCACTGCGCCACTCCAGGGCCTCCACGGGTCACCTGGGGGATGAGAGGGGGGATGACACAGTGAAAATAGAAATAATGCAATAGATTCAAAACCGTCAGATCCATCATCAGCAGATTGTTACATTTACACAGATGTTTTTCATCTGATAGCACCAGAACTTGCATTACATTGTTAGCAAGATATACATTTAATAACAAAATAAATCAAGAATAGAAATATAAAATACAGCATAATAAGAAAACATTTAATAAGAAAACATGGGAAGCTATAAAATCTGTATGACTAAACATTGCTGTTATAAAAACATAGGAAGCTATAAGGCTCACAGTGTGGTTAAGTTTAAGAGTTCAGTCATAGGCACGTGAAAAGAAAAGTTTATTCCAGTTTCTCAGGTAATTTTGGGATATCAGGAGAAGCGGACTGCAGAGTCGATTTAGTTCGTTTCATTTATTTAGAGCTGAACAATACTCACGACTGCGAGACAATAACACACAAAGACAAAGGGAGCAGAGGGAACATATATACTGGGGGAAATGACTGGATGATGATCAGGTGCGCTAAATGAGACAACAGATGTGATGAGTTGTTGAGATGGGTGGTGGTGTCAGAAAGCCGGTGACGTGGATCGCTGAAGCCTGCTTCCTGCAGGGGGAGCACTGGCAGCAGATGGCGCAGGCGTCACTCTGTTGTGTACAGCATAACTGCTAAACGTAGCTTCTCCATGTTAAGTTTGGATTCTGGGCTCTACTAGCTGACCTGAGTTCATGGATCTAAGAGCCCTGCTCGGTTTATATTCTTCAAACATATCAGGAATGTATTCGGATCCTAAACCATTCAGAGATTTATGAACTAGAAGCACCACTTTAAAGTCTATTCTGTAAATGACCGTAAGCCAATGCAAAGATTTAAGAACCGGAGTGATGTGCTCTGTCCTCTTGATCCTGGTAAACATTCTAGCAGCTGCATTCTGAATGAGCTGCAGTTGTTTTACAGTCTTTTTGCGGAGTCCAGTTAAGAGACCATTACAGTAGTCAACACTATTAGACATAAAAGCATGGATGAGCTTCTCTTGGTCTTTTTGTGACACAAGGCTTTTGATTCTGGATATATTTTTCAGATGATAAAATGCTGTTTTGGTGACCGATTTGATATGAATGTGAAATGTGAGGTCTGAGTCTATCAGAACACCTAGATTACGGACTTGATCCTTGGTTTTAAAGGCCCGAGAATCCAGCTCTTTATTAATATTTGTTCTTTGATTTATGTTGCCAAACACAATAATCACAATTTTGGTTTATCCAGGTATTTATGTGCTCTATACAGTGACACAGACAGTCTATTGAGCTGTTTTCATACCGTTCGAGAGCCATATATATTTGAGTATCATCGGCATAGCTGTAGTAGTTAATGTTGTTGTTCTGTAGAATTTGGCCCAGAGGTAGCATTTAGAGATTGAACCGAAGCGGTCAGAGAACTGATCCCCGTGGAACTCCGCATGTCATAGCCACCCTATCAGATTCATGATTACCAATGGTGACAAAGTAACTCTGGTCATCTAGATAAGATCTGAACCAATCAAGGACTGTCCCGGAAAGTCCTACCCAGATTTCCAGCCTATCTATATGTGTTCTATGATCTACAGTGTCACAGGCTGCACTGAGATTTAGTAAAACTAGAACCAGTATTATATCTGAATCAGTATTCAGCAGTATATAATCTAAAACTTTAATCATGGCCATTTCAGTACTGTGGTGAGGTTGGAAGCCTGACTGAAATTTGTCTAAGAGACCTCTTGAGGTCACAAAATTGCTGAGTTGATTATAAAAGTCTGAGTGCAGTGTTTCAAGACAACATGTAGAAGCTTTAAGAAGTCAAATTGTTTCTTCTAGGGATTTTTGATCAATTGTAGTAAATTGTGACATAATAACCAAGTTATGTCTTGGTGGTCGTAGTGACGGTACAGTGTCCTTGTTAGACTGTGTTGTTCTGATGGTCCGTCTAATACTTTTAATGATTTCACAAAATTAATTACATTTCACAGTGGACATGCGTTCTGATGGTATCTGCTTTTTTAGGTTTGTAAGCTTGTCGACCATGACAAATAGAGTGCGGGTATTATTGACATTCTTGTTAATCATTCCTGATAAATGTTGCTGTCTGGCTTTGTTTATTGATTTCAGTGAATTTGAAGTTTAGTTTTCCTCCACTTACATTCTGCTTTCCTTCATTCTCTTTTCAGGGCACTTACCATCATGGAGGTTCTCCATGGTGTTTTCTGTTTGCTCATAGTTGTGCAACACAATCCATGACATTCAATATTTTGACATAAAAATGTTCAAGGAGTACATCAACTGAGATCAAAAGTGTCAAGTAGTGCAAAAACTTCTTTGGCATTATGGTCCGTATTATTATCTATGTGGATGCTAAAATCCCCTTGTAATATTAAACAAGTTATAATCGACTGATATAACAGAAAGTAGTTCAGCAAAATCATCAATACAATTTGCAGTTTATCGTGGAGGTCTGTAAATGGTTAAAAACAAGATTTTGGGGGTACCCCTCCATGTAAAACAGAGGTATTCAAAAGAAGTAAAATTACCTAATGTATTTTCTTTGCACTGGAATGTATTTTTGAATAAGGCAGCCACTCCACCTCCTTTCCTATCATTACAACACATATTCATATAGCCAAATTTTTCAGGTGCTGTCTCGTTAAGAATAGTAGCACTACAATCTTCAGTTAGCCATGTTTCAGTGAGAAACATAAAATCTAGGTTGTAGGATATAATAATGTCATTTACCAAAATGATTTGTTGGCGAGAGATCTGATATTAAGTAAAGCCAGCTTAATAGATACAATAGGGGTTTCTGGACTAGTAGGTTGATGTGTTACAGTTAACAGATTAGACAAGTTTACTTTATAAGTTGCATGGACATGATTCATTCTATTTCTAATCAACACAGGAATAGAGATACCGGGTCCTAGCTTGTACTCAAAACAGTCGGCATTGCTATTTTCACTAGAGCAGGGACCCGAAGCACATCATCGACTGTATTCTGTACTCTATCATGTCTTCATAGAACAGGTGTAGTTATTTCACTAAACTCTATTAGGTCTTCATAGAACATGTTTAGTTATTCTACTAACCTCTATCATGTCTTCATAAAACATGTAGTGTATTTTAGAGTGAGTCTGTTTCTTCTCCCACCAGCCGGTCACATGGTCATACCAGGGTCCAAACACCACTGAGGAAGAGTAGAGTAGCCATATCCTTACAATGAAAGGTTAATATCATCACTACTCATTCATTCACTCCTTTATTCTCTCATTCACTCACTCTTTCCATCCATGAATCTCTGTAAGAAGTTGTTCCAGTCTCCTGGCTCTGGTTGGGCCTTGTTCATACAGTCAAAGTGGAAATAAGACACCACACAGTCTTTGTCATTGCAGGCCACATACACCACCTGCATAAAGACAGATGTATTAAAATCGTGGGTATTTAATTGAACATTAATCATTGAACACAATGTATCAATACTGTACCCTGCTGTTCTGCTCCCAGAAGGACCTGGGCATGAACTGGACTGGGAGGTGAGTCTTGATGAGGCGAGGAAAGGTGGGTAACTGGTTCAGCGTCTCAACCCCTAACACAAACGTAATACTCTAGCTGTTTGATGATCACCAAATCCTGTCTTGATGTTGTATTTTGTTACTAGTTGACTATCAACATTCTAAAGAGGAGATTTACAAAATGCAAGAAGTATGTTTAGGTTTTCAATTTCTCTGTTCTTACCTGAAGGAACCAGAGGAATGTTCATCTCCAGGAATGGTACTCTGTCAATGAGAGTTGTCAGACTCTCCGGGGCTGACTGGCCAAAATACAGCTGATCCAGAATGTAAGATACCCAAGTGGTTCCTGCTAGGAGATTACATGGTCATTCACTTAGGAAAGTGGGAAGAGACAAAGGAGTTTTTAATTGCAGAGGGCTGGAGTCAAATCCATGCTGTTATGTTTTGTGTGTACCAGAGGCAGCAGTTTAGTGTGCTAGACAAGCCGTCCAAATACTTTAATACATTGGTTTTCAACATGAAACTAAGAGAGACCTGCTTTGGGATAGATAGCGATGATAATGTCATTTGGCCTTGCCCTGAAGTTCTGGACATTGTCCCAATTGTCAGTGAAGTAGTTGGTCATGAAGAAACCATGAAAGTCAAATAGTTTTGGTCTAGGTAGAAGCTCCATCTGCAAAACTGAACACGTTTGCAACAGAACACAAGCAATGGGACTAGGATATGAGGTTTTGTCCATCACTATTCAAACAAAGTCAACCAAGTCACTGCAATGATACAATTCATATAAACAAAACAAATCAGACTGACCCTGCTTTTTAAGAGTAAGAAACCTCAGACAGAACAAGTTGCTTTCACAAGGACTTATCTCTTAATAAGCTCCAACATTCCTCTGTCAACACCTTGTTCTCTTTCTACATTTTTCTTTTCCCTTGATGGAAAGGGGCCTGCTTGTTTTGGATCTTGTCCAGGGCTGCTATCCCTCACAGCATCTCATTTGTCCCTAGCAATTCTTTAGGAGGCACTGACATTACCAGACAACCCCACTAGGTGGAAGCTAACCGTTAGCATGGCGGCTGGACACAGGTTTGAGCTAACTCCTGACACCAGGGGAATCTCACCACACGTACACGCACCCTACCCTCTTCACATTATTTTATTTGGCACAGATATGTTTTATTATTGTAGCTTTACAGCTTATGTCCTGCGTTTCTACACGTTTTGACACGAGACAAAGAGAAAATGTTTTAGTTAAAATTTCAATTACTGTAGCTTTTCTTTAGAAAACACTTATTTTGCATATTTGTGTAATATCCTGGTTCTCTCCATTTACTGTAGATATTTTATATTAGGTTTAATTACATTGAGTACATTTAATTAAGTGCAAAGTTAAATGAAAACAGGTGTTCTTTGTACTGCTATAATTTATTAAACATTACATTTTTTCTGGAATAACATGAGTTCATGAGTTTGTTGAGCCAATGAGAGCTGATGTTAAGATTTTATCCAAGGCTGTAATTGAAGGAAAATTGCTGAGTGTCCATATTTTTAAACACATTATTAAATTATAAAAATATATCTGAATGTAGAAAGTTAATAAGATATCATATTGAGCTATAACGATAAACAGCTCTGGGATCTACTTAATTGTCACGACCTGGTTATGCCCCTAGCCATCTTTGCACTGGGACGGGGCCATAGTCAGGACAGAACAAAGAAAGATGCCTTGAGGCATCTCTATGTGGTTGGGTCTCCCCAATTGGAGGCAGGTGTAGATTGTTGCCTCCAATTGGGGAACCCATTTATATGGAATGTTTGCCCACATTGGGTGTGGTTTGTTTTGGTTTGGAAGAGTCTGTTGTGTAACTTTATCCAGTCACAGGAGCTGCTATTGTTTTGGTTTCTTTATTTTATATTAAAACATGGATTACCACTGCCTGTATGTCTCTGTGTCCTGCCACCAGCCTTGTGACACTAATATTATTCCGATAATGTCAGGTTGTTTGTTAAAGCTATCTACCCATCTGGACTGAAAAATATAATTATTGCTGGGATTCTTTTTATTTTTAAATGTCTGTCAAATTAGAGTTTTTTTGTTTGCTGTGATTTCACTTTTTATTTCTTGTAATGTCTGATCGATAGTAGATCCCTAGCTTCCCTTTCCCCTCAGGAATCTTTCTCAGGTATCCTTTTCACCTTAACTGGATAATCTTAGTAGCCTTTGCAAGCGTAGGCGAGCAGAAAAATTGCAGTAAGAACAACATTAAACTTTGATTGGAGGTGTACAGAGGATACCAATATATTTGTGTCAGTTAAAGATGCAAGCAGCATTTCCAGGTTTCAGCAGCATACCCACTATGGCAACACTGAGAGAAATAAAACACCTCCCCATAATTAGCTTCTTCTCTACTCCATAACTTGATACCAATATCTAGTGAAAAGACAAATGAATTTTCCGTGATGTTCAGTACTTTAAAATGCTTCTCTTTCTGAACAACTGGACCAACCTGCATAACACATTGTATTTTACAACAAAATTGCAGTGGTCACTAATGTCAAGCCTGGAAAATGTAGTGGTGTTAGGACCTTGTTCATAGATGTTAAATGCCAAGTTATCTGTAGATCAGGCATTCCATCAGAAAAGTTGTTAAATATTTAAATATTTAAATCATAAATCCAGAAAATCCATCAAATACGTATGGCCTCAAGAATAGAAAGGCCAGATTAGACTTTGCCAAAAAGCATCTTAAAAGGCAGCCCAGTTCTGCAACAGCATTCTTTGGACAGATGTAAGATCAACCTGTACCAGGATTATGGGAAGAACAAAGTATGGAAAAGGCTTGTAACGGCTCAGGATCCGAAACATAACACATAATCTGTAAAACATGGTGGAATCAGTGTGATGGCATGGACATGCCTGGCTTCCAATGGCACTGGGTCACTAGTGTTTATTGATGAGACAGAAGACAGAAGCAACCAGATGAATTCTGAAGTGTATAGGGATATGTTGTCTGCTCAGATTCAACAACATTTAATTAAGTTGTTTGGATGGCGCTTCACTTTACGGATGGACATAACCTGCGAAAGCAACCCAGGAGCTTTTTTAAGGCAGAGAAGTGGAAAATTCTGCAGTGTCCAAGTCAGTCACCTGACCTCAACCTGATCGAGCAAGCATTTCACTTGCTGAAGACAAAACCTAAGACAGAAAGAAACAAACAACCCACAAACAAACAACTGAAGACAGCTGTAGTAAAGGCCTGGCAAAGCATCACCAAGGAAAAAACGGAACGTTTGGTCATGTCCATGCGTTCCAGACTTCAAGCTGTCATTGTCTACAAAGGATTCTTGACAAAGTATTACAAATGAAAATTTTATTATTGATTGTGCTAAATTGTCCAATTACATTTGAGCCCCTGAAATAAGGGGACTGTGTATGAAAATGTTTGCAGTTCCGACAACTCCAAAGAAACATCCAGAATATTTTTTGTTTGATCAATATGACACTGAGAATAAAGTTACATTTGGCTTGGGAAGGCACATATCCTGACATCTTATGTTCCAAGTTATATGCTTTGATTTAATCATGCCTTAAATACAAATTTGGAAACGGATGAATAAATGGTTGTCAGATTTGTAAATTATGGCAGAGCTTGATTCCGGCAAGCCTAAAGACAGAGCCATCCACATCTGTTCATAGAGTCCATACAACCAGACACATACACACACTTTCTGTAACCTCTTATCTGTAGAGGTTGGGAAACGTCTTTCACCTATTGCATTCAACTTTGTCACCCTCTGAGTACAGTGCAATTAAACTTCCTTAATTTCTTCTTATATAGATGCCCAATATTACAGAAAATCATTCATACAGTGTTGGTGGAGGGCCCGTGTACATTCTTTAGTATGGCAAGTTTAATTGTTCTCACAAGTATACGGAACATGGAGACAACGGTGAAATGTGGAGATGCATGCCTGCATTTGCAAACACCATCATCTTTACATTATGAGATTGAGAGTAAAACGTTCGATAGGCTGATCTTAGTTTGAGTAATAATTTCCTAGCGTTTGAATTTACACTTGTAAGTACATGAACCTCAGTCAATAATTTTTTGGTAAACAGTGAAAAGGTACATAGTTTCAAAGTGTCCTTTTTTAACTGCGTACATCTGTGATGTTTGGGGGAAAATCACATACTGGAAATTCTATCAATTGTCACTTCAGATACTTAAAAACAAACAAACAATTGAATTCACAACCAGCTGAAATCATAAAAATGCGCTGGTATTATCAAATAGCATGACTCTTGAGAATAGCTGGCAGAGGTTATGTCCTGACCACTATCTTTAGACAACTGTGCGAAACTGTAAGGTGGTGTTTTTCATCTTTGCCTGATAATCTTCATCAAACTGTTCTCTCTGGGCCACAGTGAAATGGTTCTTCCAATCACCAACTTTTCCTGGAGTGGAGGAGAAAGAGGTGATCAAAAAAGCATGAGCAAATAAAAGATGACAGAGCAGGAGTTGACAAACTAAAGCCCACAGGCCGGATTTGACCAATTTGATGGTTCTAATGGCAAGTTTGAGATCAAACAAATCTAGAATCAATACAGATTTGTAAAGACAGACTGTATGGAGATTTTTAACAATAGGGGTGGCTTGGTAGCCTAGGGGTTAGAGCATCTGATCAATCCTCATCCCTGAGCATGACTGTTAACCTCAAACATTTTCTCAGGTTGTTACTGAAAAGAAAAACATGCTTTCAGTTATATTTACAGGGTAGAATAATGGAAAATATGTTACGCGTCAAAATTATTGTCTCCCTAAAATGTTGTATACATTGGCCTAAAATCCATCAAAATGCAATTTGCATATCAATTCTACTTTTTAAAAACAAAATGCTCCAGTTGTGTGAGGAAGATGGTAGTAAAAGATTAATCAAAGCGTTAAAATGTTGGTTATATTTTGGGTTCTCAAAATTACAAATTAGAGGCTGAGCGTTTCGAAACAACTTAGGCATTTGGATTAGAATAATTTGTAAGTATTAGATGAAATGGAAAAACTGTTTGGCCTCTCAGGATTCAGGTTGCCAATCTGAGCAGTTGTAGACTCTAGATCCAACAAAAGAGCACCAAACCATCATGCCTTCTTCTCCATGTTATAGAGTTGGTGTGTGTTAAAGAAAAATAATCGGTCTTGAGTCCAAAGTTCTATAAAGGTTTTTTATTTTTACATGCGCATGGGATAATCGATATACGGCCACCTAGTATGACCGCAGTCCGAGTAATCAAAGTATCTAGGTACGACAGGCGTCTTTGTAGCATCTTCACTCACCACGCCCCCAACTCAAAGTTGTCACACATTGAACAAAGAACAAATGCCAGGTCATTCTCTAGTCAAGCTGATCTCTTCAACAGATAAACAGAGAACCCAGAGGTCTGTTAATTACTCATTGACCTAGGTCACAGCATACTAAATGAAACCACCATAGAAATTTATATAAACTCATAACTGCCATTGTAATATAAAAT
>JACXGJ010007820.1:0-11439 GCA_016801105.1 Esox niger
GTGTGTGTGTGTGTGTGTGTGTGTGTGTGTGTGTGTGCGTGTGTGCGCGTGTGTGTGTGTTTCTAAGTGGTTTTAACAACTCAGCCACCATAACAAACACCTGCCATCCTGTCTCCTCAGTATGTAATTTATTCCCTTATAATCCAGGGGACATTTCCAGGGACCTAAGTACTCCTTAAAGGTGGATCATGTCATATCAGATAGACTATTTACCAACAACAGCTGCAGAATATTAGTGTAGTATTTATGTTCTGTAGCTACACACATAGAACAAATATTTGGTGGCACAAATCCACACAGGCTTTAAAATGAACAGTAGAACCTGGAACAAAAGTAATCTAATTATTTGGTTCCCCAACAAAACCCTAGTGTAGCAGAACTCTGTAATAATATTAAGGTATTTTGCTGGTAATATCATAAACACATATCTTGTTTAAACACATGAGGGTAATGCAAGTAATCAGGTGACAGAATAAGGAGGCTGTCTTACGCCACAGACCTTCCATTCCCCTCGGATTTCTTATTGTTTCCATAGTTTTTTTCTGTTATGTTTCTCTGTAGTTTTATTAGTTTTTCAAGTTTATTCATTTGTTGCCATAATTTATGAATGTGTACATTTTAACATTCCCTACAGATTCAAGCACGTCCTTGTCATGGATTGATTCAAGTGAGTGAATTTCAACAATTATGGGGTGGAAAAATATTTTCTTAAATATACTCTATTATTGGAAATAATTTACTATAAATGATAAATGAATTCTACTATGACTTTGTTTATCAGTCTATGATAGGGGAGTTATGCACTGGAATCTGCAGGGGAAAGCGAGGGAACACATACACAATTGAGGGACTTCAATAATAATAATAAATAAAAGACATAGGAAACAGATTAGAAGGGCTTGATTATCAATTTCACCATGTAATATCAAAATGACTAAGAAAAATTACTTCAAATCAATTACAAAATGAGTGTATGTATGTTGAAAGGTAGCTTGTCTGTGTTGTCTGGGTGCAGACATCCCCCAACGGCAGGCAGACATTGCTGACTGACCAACCCATCCACCTCAGAGTATTCAGTCATACTCGGTGGCAATTGTTTTGAAACGGTCTACTTGACATGATAGTTTGGGCAGGATTTCTCCTGGCAATTTGACTGAATATTCGAGTACAGGACAACAATTTTGTAGCCACTGAGTGTGCTGTAAACAGTGATACTATTCAAATATTCTGGAACATTAGCGAACAACAATTTTCAACAATCCAGTGGGATTTTTTTACCGACTCCAGCATGATAAAAAACACACAGACAAACTAAACACTTAACATAAGTGTGCAGATGAACTAAAGGGTATTCCATACAATATCAAACAATATAATACCACTAGCCTGTACAGTCACACCAGAATAATCCATTCCTTCCAAACTAATTGGACTTGATGTCAACATAAAGACCGCCAACAGCCTACATAACTGCTTATAACCCCACAAGGAATTAAAATCATACATGCTGTTTGGGCAGTCAATGGTAAAGCCCTTTTCATGAATACAACGTATTTTTAAAAGTGCAGTCCTCACATTTCACCCATAGCAGGTACTTCTGTACTCCTTTACAGGTGTTGAATAAAGCAGGTTACTGAGGGTAAGATACATAAAACACATCCTCTTTTCGTATTGCAAATTGTCATGCACTCAAATGATGTTGTGATACAACCAATCACAGCCAAACCAGAGATTGGAAAAATTGTTAAGTGTAAAACCTTAATATTAAAAGCAGATGCATTCAAATTCAATTCTGAACATCAATACAGCAGTGTTTATAGTGATTAAAACACTCATTGTATAAATTGCTTTCACACAACCAGTAATGGGCTAAGCCAGGTTTATGTTTCAAAATAAATAAGACTTTGTCAGAGCTCAAGAATTTGGCAATGTCACACAATGATGTTGTTGCGAGTGGGTGTGCTCTGCTGTACTGTATCAAATTTATGTGGTTGGCTGACTGTTCGTTTATTTTCCACTCAGTTCAAATTTGCTCAAGTTCTCTTCCCTTCATATCTACCCCCTATGTTCACTGTCGTAGCTGACACTCTACAGTACCACCCCCGCAAGACATTGGGAGGGGTCGGTCGGGGGGATCTGACAAGCTCTATTTTGATATATACTTTTATAATTCTGACATTAAAGTGGTTGTGTAGCCAAATACTTTGAATACACCTCTGGCCTATTTCTCAGCCTTCTTAATTGGCTATAAAGAAAAAAGATAACTTGTAAAGAGTTTGGAATTGGATAGAAGAGCATGAGTGTGTTGTCAGTCTGACACGGGGTGTGTCTTGGCTACATGCAATTTGAATTACAAAAGCAACCCTTGGTTGTATTTGTCTCAAACAGCCTACTTTGACTTCATCAACAGCATTGAAAACAATTGAATGAAAATAACATTAACGTTGCAATAATATGTCAATGCACATTATCCATTCACACAACGAGATTCTCTCCCTGCACTGCAAGGCGCGACGAACGCGAACGCATGGCTTTGGCCAGATCACAGACACGGAAGGAAAATGAATTAACTGACAATGTAACCTGGTAACGCACACAGCGCCGTCCATCAAACGCGTGCTGCTGCTCCTGACACTCCAATTGATGTGGTGCCTGTGAGGTGTTTTAAGTTGCTAACCACACAAAAGAAGTACACAATTCTGATTGTGTTCCTGGAGATGGAAGGACTTACAGAACCAGACTTCCTGTGTCCACGCTCATTCCACTCCAATAGACTTTGAGCGAGACATCGTCTTTAGGCCTCAGTAGCCGCGGGTAGTATCTTTTGGAAGTGTCCCGCGTCACCTAGGAAGCGTTATCACTTCAGCGTTTGGTTAACAATTTCCTTTTTTATTAGCATCATTTATTCATCCAGTGGGCTAATGTGCATTTGGCCAAAAATAAACCGTGTGAAAGTGCTTGTCTATGTTTTGCTGTCAGCTACTGAGTAAGCATGACACTCACACTTCTCTCCACAATACACATGCAGGAGAGGGAGATGCATTGGAAGAAGCACAATAATGACTGCATAATGCAATCACGGTAACACAAAGTTTATTTTATTTCCAGATTGAATTAACGTTTACTCCCTTCCCCAACCTTGTCACATCCAATTTTTATCTATGTCCCTGTGTCATTGCAAAAAAGGACTCCCAAAGGATTCAAGACAGTTGACGATCCTGGCAAGCTTTCTTCATAGGAATCTGCGTGAAGCCTTTCTGCTCTTTTTCACTCTGTGGATCATTGTGTGTATGGGCATGCTAACTTACCTGACTACCGCAGTTAGCTTGGCAGGTGCCCAAGTCACCGTCGGGAGTCGTTAAAGAAATACCTGCTGGCAATGTCACTCTGGCCACCAGTCCAAGGGCGGTGCTAGCCAATTTGCACTGCCCACTCGGCCTCCCAACCAATTGCTGCCTGGCGGCATTCAAGGCTTGAACCCAGACATTAGCGATTAACTTGGTGCCACAAAAGACAACCTCAGAACGACCAGATATGACATATTTTTTAAAACATAGCATGTTGCTGAATAGTTAGATCTAACTTGCCGGACGGCACCATTTTGGGCTCTATACTGCACACACGGTGTGCAATAAAACTAGCCTTCTTTAGACTGATTCAGTATCTTCAGAATCAGCGTTTGTGGGTTTGTTTACCAGCTCATAATGGCCAGAAACAAAGAACTGTCTTCTAAAACTAATCAATCTATTCTTGTTTTGAGAAATGGGCTCCTGCCAAGCTAACTGCGGTAGTCAGGTGAGTTAGCATGCCCATACACAGTGATCATAACTAGCTCTTGTAGCACTGTGAATAAGTCAATTCTTCGTCAGTCTATTCTTGCGCTGAGAAATGAAACCAATTGCCAAGAAATTGAAGATATTGTACAATCATGTGTACTACTCCCTTTACAGCACAGCGCAGGTGGACTCAAACCAGAACAGAAAGAGGAGTGAGAGCCTCCGGTGCACAACTGAGCAAGAGGACAATGTCTAGTTTGAGGGGGACGCCTCATAGATCCTCAACTGGCACTTTTATTCAGTTGTACCCCCAAAACACCAGTCTCAATGTCAAGGATGCTGGCTACTGAGATAAGAATAGACTGATGAGTTGCAGAGGAAAGTTATTTGTTTCTGGCCATTTTCAGACCGTAATCGAACCCACAAATGCTGATGCTGTATAGCTTTTTCAATCAGCACAAAAGTTTTCAGCTGTGCTAACATAACAGCAAAAGGGTTTTCTAATGATCAATTAGCCTTTTAAAATGATAAACTTGGATTAGCAAACATAACAATCCATTGGAACACTGGAGTGATGGTTGCTGATAATGGGCCTCAGTACGCCTACATATATATTCCATAGAAAATCAGAGGTTTCCAACCACAATAGTCATTTACAACATTTACAATGTCTTCACTGTATTTCTGATAAATTGTACGTTATTTTAATTGATTTTTTTTTCTATTCTTTCAAAATAAGGCAATTTAAAAGTGACTCCAAACTTTTGAACAGTAGTGTGCATATACGGCCTTTTTGCATTTTTCCACGTTTAATCTTATTTTATATTAATCTTATTTTACATTGACCATGAGAAAAACCCGGGCTGCAAGTAAGTGAACGCCCTGCTTGATAGAAGTCTTTCCTTTTCCAGTAATAAGTCCACATTAGCACGGCATTACACAGGCCTCTCTGAGAGCGTGTACTGGGGGCGATCTGCCAGTGAGTGCACCAGTTTGTCTGGATACCCAGACGAGGGCAAGGATCACTGTACTAACCCAAGACAGGACTGCTGATGCACAAAAATCTCTGTGACCTTTTAATTTTTTTCTCTTCCGATATCTATCTTGTAATTACCATCTTCTGTTTCTCAATCTCTCTCTACCTCTCTCGCTGTCCTTCTCTAATACATGCATCTTGTTCTTCTCTCTGTATCTATCTCTGATCTCTCTTTCAATTCCTCCTACCCATCTCTCTCTCTCTCTTCCTTTCTCCCTTGCTATCACTCTTAACCATCCCTCTCTCTCATTCCATCCATCCTAACCATCATGCTCTTTCTATCCTTCTTATTTTCCCCTTCTTTTTATCCATTCTATCCTCCCTCGCTTTCTTTGAATTCATCTCCCACTTTTGTCATTCCTCCTGTAATCTCTCTCCTTCATATCATCCCTCTATCTTTATGTTCATTCCTGCTATCCATATCTCTCTTTCTCTCCTTTGCATCTACAGTATCACTCTCTTTCTATACCACCTGTCCCTCCATCTCTGTCTATATTTTCTTATAGTGCAGTCTTTGGTCTCTACCGTAACATGAGTCTGTAGATTTCAACACTCTGGCTGACACACAGAGAGAACACACACTCCCTCTCCTCCTGACCCTATAACACACACACAAATACCACCTGATACAACCCTGTAAGAACCTAACACAGACCTTGTTTTAATCACGTTTCCCTGAAACGGAGCAGACAGAATTCTCACCCATAAACAAAACACAAATTATACTGGTGTCGACTATATTTAAAACTAAATTACTATTGAACAACTTATTTAATGCATTTGCATCTCTTAAAAACACCAATATGAAGCTCTTTCCACTCCTAAGACTGCTATGCATCCATTACATTATCTGCATCACATCATACCACACTAGAAATTGGACAGACATCAATAGGAACTGATGTTATTTACCAATCCAACTGTATCTCATTTTAATATGATATTGTATATAAAGTATGCAATCTGTTATTGCAGTCGAAGATCAAGAAAAGTGAGACTCACTATCCTAGAATTTTGGTCATGATTTCTTTTTAGATTCATTTACTGGAGGGTTTTGGTCAACAAGCCCTTGTACTGTAGGTGTCACTTGAAGTAAACATATTTCATTGACTTTAACCACCCACTTCTCTGATTAATGCAAATAAAAGAAACATCGGATTTAGATGTCAAACAGTAACTCCGTTGTAATACAATGTGTTAGATGTAAAAACCAGCAAAAGCAAAACCATGCATTTTATTACAGAATATAGTGCTTAACGTTTTCGGTGGTTGGTGGGATACTTATGTTTCAGTTACTTTTTATAAACTGCTAAGAAACTGGAAAATGGTGCTCTAAGCGTTAATGTCACTACTGTTTGCCTAGTCAAAACAATTATTGGACAACATTTTTGAATAAATGGTTTTGAAGTTGTTACTTTTTTGTAAAATTAAATAAAGAAACAAAAAAATTGTCTGAACGCCAACGTGTGAACCAGTAGTTAGGCAACTTTTAGTCAACCAGACTTTTCTCTGTAAATGTCACGTTTCATAATAACATACTGTAGAATAAGGATGTTATGCATGTCTGTATGTGTGTGAGTAAATAAGATGTCACAGAGATGCGGGTTCTTGGTTACTTACACAAACGCGTGGTAGAGTAGCGCCCATCCTCGCGGTCTCTCCAGGGCGTCGTAAATAAGGGTTTGAATTCTTCGCTTTCTAATGTTATTCCGCTTGACCGGTCGCGTGTACCCAAGTGGGGTCTTCGCCAACAGTCCAAAACCCTGAGTGCTCCTTTTAAAATCTTCCTTACCTGGAGCCACCAACAGGAGTGCTCCATCTTTGTCAACCCCGGCACCTTGGTCCAAGTCCACGGGCAGAGCTGGTGTCTTTTTCTCTCTCTGCTCCTCCGAACCGTTAGCAACATTTCTGGACCTGATCCCCATGTTCAGTTGTGATCCTTAGAGCCGCACTTACAGATATCTGGTGTGAGCTGCATGCCATGATCTGGGGCGATAGATCAAGATGACTTCAGCTGGGGGTCATTTAAGGAGCTGGTCCCCTTCATGAATGGAGATGAACGTCAGCTTGACTGAAGGGAACAGGAGGGTGGAGAGAGAGGAGAGCTGTCAGACGCGAACGAATACACCTTGCACACTTGGCAAGACATGCACAGTACCAGAGAATATCCTCTTTGCAATACAAGTGTGCTGTTTGATACAGATAACAATTATAGAGCGCCGTTCTAGGTTATTCTTGCATAGTTATGATCCAATAATTTAAATGTAGACATCAATGGAAACATTCGATCATATCGAGAAGATTCGAATAACATTTGCGTGGCATGTTAATACATATAACCCAGTTATCACAGACTGTAAACAGTCATTAGGCAACACAGGAAAAATAGTCAACACCCAGTAGGATGCACCTATATACGCCTAATAAACAGACTATGCCTACTCGCAACAATGGCTAAATCATCCATAACATCGAGACATCCACAAGGAGTAGCCTACTTGTGCTCCACTGCCGACCGCTCCCGACAAAGCATGATTTCTTTCTCAAGCCAGAATTCTTCGTCCAGTCTCCACCTGCCGCTCCCGATTAAACAAACAATGTGAAAGGAGGGGTGGGGTAAGGGTTGAGATGTGTCTTGCGTAAAAGATGCGTGTTGACACAGAAATTGAAGCCCACTGCCACCACACAATAGCGAGGCATTGCTTTTTCTCACTAACAGTCGCGACCAGACCCTCTGAGCACGTGCTGACATTCCATAACCCAAAAATATACGCTTTCGCTCGCGCGCTAAAATATCTAAACCGTACCCATTTCACATAATTTCCAGTCAAGCCTGTTTTTCTTTTCTATTGTGTCAACTGTTCATAACGAACAAATCATCATTATTGGAAAATTGATATATTCTTGCTTTACAAATTTATTTTGCTTAATCGTCGAAATAGAATAGCTAGCTATAGGTTATTGCACCTCTCCATGTGCATCGGGGATTTGATATTTGGAAGCGCATATGCCCAGAGGGACAATGTTATAAACAGGATTTAACGCTCTCAAACCATTTGAAAACGAATATTCAGACGCTTTTAGATTATTTAAAATTACATAGAAGAAGAGAGTGCAGCTGGAATGAATTAAAATACATTGACAATGCTACAAAATAGTAGCAGAAATATTTACATTTTAATACCAATAAGTAAGACACTCAAATGAGTGGCATGTTGCCCTGCTCTTTAACTGTAGAACAACTCAAAATAATCCTGCACACTTCCTTGCCTTGGGTACAGGATTTTGGGGGAGGGCAGGTGGCAGCTGATGACCCTTTCAGGTGGCCAACCATGCGTACCAGACACAGACCAAAACCAGACAGAGATGGAAGAGGTGAAGACGGACTCTGTTCAAACATACAACCAGATAAGTATTAGCTGCGATAGGTTTTCAGCTGCCTCAGGTGGTTCCTCTGCTGATTTATTTGGTCATCACTGTGATGTTGTCCTTCCACCTGAGGTTGAGGGAGATAATGTTTTTTAGGAATTGGTAATTCAGCCAGAATAACAGCCAAGTTATCAATCTCAAGAGGCACAGTTGGGAGGTATGACCACCATCTCCTCAGGTTTTGACTGCCTCAGGCCACCTGAACTTTTTCACAGTGCCTGATGGACCCATCACTGTCTCTGATGAGGCCTACCAACGGTGTGTCATCTGCACATTTGATTAGCTTGTTCAAAGTACTGTAATTGGCATTTCGACTGAGTGGAGGACGGTGATTCTGTGCATCCTTGCAGAACTTCAGTGCGCAGTGATCCACTGACAGATGGAGCTGGACACATTCAGCCGGAAGAATTTGCAGTAGTAGTTCTGGATACGAGGTGCGTTGTAAGTGTAGCTGTGTATGTCTGTGCTGTTGCCCTTGAATATGGCACATTCCATGGTGCATAAAGAAATCCTGTAGCTTTGTAATGGCGTCGTTAGTATGTTTCCAACCCTTTTTATTCTTTGACAGGCTTTGCAGTTATACGTTTCAATCTGCATTGCAAGAATGAGATGAAGCATGAAATGGGCAGTGAGCCAGGGGGATGTGTAGGGCAGTGTAGTGTGGTTTACCACTTTAATAGTTCCGTAGACATGGTCCAGGATTTAATCATGTCTTGTTGGACATTTCACCCGTTGCTAGTTTCTGGGAAGATCTTGTATAAGGCTTCTGTAGTTAAAATCCACCACTTTTAACCTCAACTAGATTTATGGAATCAGCCAGTATTTGTTGTGCTCTGGACGCAGAGGATTTGGTGCAAAGTAAACACCAACAAAAGACTGACTAGCATTTGCAGTGAGAATAGTAACGTTTGCAGTGGATGAAAATAGATTTCAAGTCAGAAGGAAGTTAACCCTTATTGTTCCCTTTTCTGTAAATAAGAATTGGTTTCCAGTAAACCTAGCTGCATTAACAAGAATGAAAGATAGTGATCTCACATTATAACACTGTTGAAGCATTGGAATTTACACAACCACTGTCTGTAATGCCCTAACATTATAGCATTGGGACAAATACTTAAAGCATTACCAAGTACAGAGTGTGTGATGGCGAGGGACATGTTGCTATGGCGAGGGAAATAGTATGGCTCAGGTTGTTACGGAAAAGACGTGATAAGGGACAAGTTGCTGCTGAGTGAACAGAATACATTGGGTGGATGGCATGTTGCTATGACAGCACTAGAGCCAGTGCAAAAAAACAGACAGGGCAGAATGGAGCGCCAGTGGGCAGACTGGTAGGATAAGAATAGGTTTCATGTTGTGTACTGTGCAAAAGTCTTAGGCCACCTGAGAGATTTGTTTAACACTATTCATCTGGGCAATAAATGCTCATTTGCTCCTGGAAAACTTTTTATAACATTACAATACATACACACATTAATACATTGAAATGTAAAAAGTATAGTGTAGACTGAAAGGCAATTGATATCTTGTGGGACTGCTACAAGAAATGTCATAAATAAAGTCTTACAAGATCTATGACTCATTGGCAAAAGCATTATTTTTCAGCAGCATAATGAAGCCAAACATGCTGCAAAAACATGTTAAGACCTACTTGCATCAGTTTGCAGATGGAACACTCACAGAGCCCAGATCACAGCATTTTTGATTTATTTCAACTTTATTTACTCGTGCTGAGACAGTCATATTCAGCTGAGTCCTGTATTACAAAAAAATACATATTAATAATATTATATTACAACATAATTAAACAGTATGGGGTGATTTGGACGGGGGAAAACAATTCCAAAACAATTAATTCCAAAGAGAAGGTTTTGAAAGCCATTGAAGTCATGAGGCAGATCTTACAGTGGATTGCATAACAATCTGGAATGAAAAGGAGTTTCTGTCCCTTTGAATAACACCACATTCTTAACATGGATGTTGGACCAGGCTGCCTTCGCGTATTAGCAACTCCATGCGGTAGGCTGGATGCCTGCAAGCTCATTGTGGTTAATTGCCAGGGAAATGATCTCTCCTCTTATGCCTGTGTGCTGGTATAGATTTCCTGGTTGAGGGAGAAGTGTGATAAGAATCAGAACGACTTGTGCATAGATGTGCAAATGAGGACATTGATCTTCAACCTTCTGTGGAATTGTTGACTTTTTGGAAACACTATGTAATTGTGACACATTCTTTGAAAAATAATTAGTTTTTTTCATTATATTTCTTTCTCATTTTTAACAAAAGGAGTAATAATTCTGGAGGAGACTAAAAGCTATGAAGAAATCCCTTACATTTTTATATTTGCTTTTTTTGTTTATGAAATTATTAGATACTATTTTAAAGTCTATGTTATATTTATCTCTTTGTCTATTTGACATGAGTTCTAACACCGGGCTACGTTTGCAATAAGTTATTCTCTCATAGAACAATACAAATTGACGGCCAACCAGGAGACTGCTTCTACTGATACCAATGATCAGATAGGACTACTCTCTAAAGGGACCATAGTTGTAAAATTCCACTGCTTTTCATATTGTGCTGAAGATCTGACCTATTCTGCAAAGTGCACGACGCAGTCAATACTTGCCATTCGAAATTACAACCAATGCTACATGAACTCCAAAGTGACAAGATTATCCTGTGGGAATTTTGTTGGTAACAAAAGTCATGTTGCCTGGCAGATGACTTTTATCAACATCTGCCAGTATAAAACACTGTTTTATTGTGTACAGTATATCTTAATTTTGTGTTACTTGGAGCTGACTGACTGAAGGATTTATTTATCATGACAGGATATTTTATTGTATACTTAAAAGTTGAGTTAAGTTAGATATTTGCATCAAAATGTACTCACATTTCTACTGTTATATGTAAATTGATTTATCATGATTTTATGATAAATGGTTTTTTGAATCCCATTATGTAGATATGTTGTTAGATGAAATGCCTTATATGGTGAAATCATACATTTATATAGCCATTTTAGCTAGTTAGCTAACTGGTCTGATCCTAATGTGAATGTGTCATGCTAAGCTGATGTTGTGTCCCTCCAGGCACATGTTGCTAGGCAACTCCATTGCACTTGCATGGGCAAGGGCCTACTCCCTTCTTCTGATTCGTCTAAGGTCTTCTGCACCTGAAACGAATCCGGCCTGC
>JACXGJ010007820.1:11539-29304 GCA_016801105.1 Esox niger
GTTAGGCCTGCTGTACCTTCAGGGAGTCCATCAGATATGAGTTAGGCCTGCTGTACCTTCAGGGAGTCCATCAGATATGAGTTAGGCCTGCTGTACCTTCAGGGAGTCCATCAGATATGTGTTAGGCCTGCTGTACCTTCAGGGAGTCCATCAGATATGTGTTAGGCCTGCTGTACCTTCAGGGAGTCCATCTGATATGTGTTAGGCCTGCTGTACCTTCAGGGAGTCCACCAGATATGAGTTAGGCCTGCTGTACCGCAGGGAGTCCATCAGATATGAGTTAGGCCTTAGGCCTTTGTTCCAGTACTAGTCAAACTAAGTGTTTTAAACATCTGTATGAAAAAGGGTTTGGATTCTGCATTTGAGAAATATGTTGGAAAAATGTTGGCAAAAGCTCAATACACAGTGATTGACCTTGTCTGACTAGTACACATAATCATGATAATGATAAGATTAAGTACTGTACACCGACCTCCATGCTTATTGGCAGCATTGGTAAAGACCAGGAAACAGGGCTATGAAAAATTTAACCCTTCATAAATTAAGCAATAGCTATAAATAGTAATGCTTGAAAATACCCAGTTCGGCTTTAAGTCAACTGTAGCTACGATGAACCTGTCTGGAAAAGGACTAGTGTAGTTTGGCCTCATGCAGGCTTAGTAGGATGTTTCACTGGGTATAAAATCCACAGATCACAGTTGGAGAAAGAAGATGGTTAAATGTTGGGGTTTAAGTCTTTAAAACTAAAATGATATGCTAGCCCCGTGCAAACTCCATGGCTGCCTCTGCCCAAAGTTTCAGACTGTTTGGTCGTTGGATCTTCCATCAGAACAAGGATCAAAATGTGTGTACTGATCAAAATCAAGCTTTCGCAAAGGCTATTACCAGCATGTTGAGTTAAACCCCATTGAAAACCTGTGGAGTGAGCTGATTACACAAGCGAGGACCAAGAGTCTCATCAGGTCTTGTATCATCTGTTGCGTTCTCCCACCTTATCCAACATTAAAGGACAATACTTTGTGATTTAATCTTGTTAAGCAGAGGGTGGAAAATGTTCTAAATATCTATGGGTTTATTAATTAAGATATTTTTTTCACTTTGTTCTAGATTTAATGTTGATTAAAGCTTGGATTTTTGCTGATAAACTACAATCTACGACGATTACAACTTTTGTAGCGTTATTAGAGAAAACATTAGAAGTATGAAAAGGACTTGAGTGGTTGAGTACTGTGAATAAGATACCAATATCTCTGTGAGGACCAGGCCCACTTTACACAGTTTTAAGAACATACTGTCAATAAACTGTTGTTAACTCATAATGTTGCATTGCAACATTTAAACATATTTCCTGGATCCCTCGGACAAAATATGTTTTGTTTGTCTTTATTGTTAATCAAACAGAAATAAACTGAGTACGTCCGAGAACCCTGTTTGACAACCATTGCATTAGGGCTCCATTTTGTGATATCACGGGGACATCTTAAAAAACAGACATTTTGCTGGGTATGTTGTATGTTTTTTTTATTTTTTTAAAGCCTTGATGAGATTATGTTTCAATGAAATTACAAGAGGGCAGAAAGAGAAACTACTAACTCAGCATTTAACACATGTGTCTGTCAAATGTCTACCTCCTCCTACAGTAGTTTCCAGTTTCATGAGGATGCTTTCTAGACCTTTATTGAGTGGCCCCATCGACACAACTCAGCATTTTTCTTGAAGGGAATATTAATGGCCTGAGCAGAAGGCATATTCGGGTCCCTCTTTAGCCCAGTGAGCTAGTCTAAACTGGGGTTTTACAGAATGATTCTTATGATATAATGACTATTTGTCAGGCTCCAGGGAGGCCTTTCAATACAAAAAGAAGCATATAATATCGTTTATGCAACATATCAAAACAACCAGTTGGAACAAAATTGAGAGGAGGATGGAAAACGGAGTAGCAGCTAGTTATTACAAAAGTGATTTGTTCTCAATTGTACAGTTCTTTGAAAACCCTTGCTAGGCAGTCAGATGATGTTACCTTTAACGTATAGTTTTAGTAATTTCTGATTCAATTAATCAGAACAGATCTGAGATGACGTCATTAAAAATGTGAAGTCAAACACTAATTAGTGGAACTTGGGCTACCTATGTTAAAACAACTAATAAGGAAGAAGTGGGTCATGTTCCTCTGCTTAGGTGAATTAACCAATGGTTTCGTGCCACATCATCCAGTGTGTCATCGACTGACAGATAGCTAAAACATTTGATGTTGTATGCTGCTTAGCTAATATTCCTATTCAGGCCAATCAGGCTTCGTAAACACCTACAATGAAGAACGTGCTCCTTTATCTTCGTGGCAGAAAGAGGGGGGTGGCAGAGAGGAAGGTCTTGGGGTGTGTAAATTGTAAGGCACACATATTACAGAGGAGAGTGAGACTGAAATGGAAATGTGAATATGTTGACATAGTGAATCTATTAACTATTTTGGCGATATAGGCCTATGGATCATTTTGCTAAAATACACATTTGAATTGTCTAATTATATTTGTAACTGACAATGAATTAAGTACAGAGATGGTTTCACATTTTGCCATTGGTTTTATACAAAAAGGAATGATACTGAATTCCTTACTTGCCACTTTTTTTCAGCCTCACACTCAACTCACCATTCTCTATCACTGGAAGTCAAGGGGTACCATGAACCTGCCTCTGAAACACAATATATGGTCCCTGATTGGTTGCTAAGGTACTTGCTAGGACTGTCGCTAGGCACCAGACACCCTTCTGTTCTATGGGTCACAAACTCTTCAGCCTCTTTGAAGCAGCCACTGTCCAGAATGGCTGCCATATCTCCAACTGCTATGCCCTGAGTGGCTGGACTACTTTGCAAATCAAATGGAGCTTCAAACAAAATATGGCTCAGTGAACTGGCAAATACCGTTTTTTGGAGATATTCCAATATATCCTCAGGGACAATATAACTAAATTTGAAGTCTGACAACCCGTCTTTTCTTATGTGAACAATTTGGCTCAATAACCATGAATCAAAATATCACTAGTTATTTGCATGTTGTGTTTTGGCTGAGGCCCAGTATCCTTGTCCATCAGCCAAGCAGACGGTAGTGGGATATCTGAGAGGTTCAGGATTTGTGGGAAAGTCTTATGGGCAATAGAGATGAGGGGTGGTGGGTCAATATGTTTAGATTTTTTAAATAATTGTCTTATTGTTCTGTATGTGTCCTCTGATTATAAAAAAAGGAAATATACAAGTGCATTTTGTATCAGTCCCTGCCTGTTTTGACTTACATAAATGACTTCAATAAAAAACATTCTACTGGAATTCAAATGGAGAACTTCTGCAGTCACCCAGGCTCTACGTAAATACGAGTGACTTTTATTTTTTTAAATAACTTTTGAGTCATTTAAATAAATGATCCAATACTTGAGTTGACTATATGCCTATTTGCACACAACATAGCTTGTTTCTTTACTACATTTTATGTGTTGTTAGTTATTCAGTGAAGGCATTACTTATTTCTCCAAAGTTGACATGAGGACTGTCTTGTTTATAGCTGAGTTGTGACACTGTAGCTTGTTGAGCCTTGTTGATTTTTTATTTTGACTATTTTCCACATCGCAGAATAATTGTGAATAAATCAAACCTATGAAAAAAACACATGGAAAAGTTTAATAACCAAAGAAACTGGTGAACAGATTAAAATACATCTTATGTTGTAGTCGCCACCTGTTGCCTTGATGGCAGCTTTGCACTCTTTGCATTCCCCCTGCCTTTCACAAGATTAGGCACTTAAGTCTGTTTTGATCTTAACCATATGGATATGTGGTAATGTACCATGTCAAGATCAAAAGACCTCGGCCCTGAAAAGATTATTAATACCTATGATCCTGGGAGGGGTTAAAAAGCCCCAATCAATGTCGAAGGGCATGAGTCACTGAGTCATTTAGTCAACCATGAATACCATATTGTAACAGTGTATACCTGAAGAGAATGTGAGGCCATCTGTCAAAAAGCAAAATATTGATCTTGTTACAGGATAATTATCCAAAACACACACACAATACTACAATAGAATGTTTTAAAAAGAGGAAATAACAGCATTGAAATAACAGAGTGTTTCAGAATGGCCAAGTGAATGCTCAGATTAATCCTATCAAAATGCTGTGGGGGACTTGAAGTAGGCTGGGCATTCAAGACAGCCTCCCTGAACATGACACAGTTGAAGCAGCACAATAAGGAATAGGCTAAATTAAGCCCAGTCGATGTACATGATTGATAAACAGTGTTGAAAAGATAATTGCCAAATGTCTTTATGTCCAAATATCAACAAAGACTGATGATGAACTTTAGTTTTTTGGGATTTAATTATTGGCCAAAATACATCTGCGATGACAAGGGGACCTGTTGCTGTCAAAGCGATTTTACAATGACGAGGTGTTTTGTCAACATAGTGCAGTCTTGACTGGTCTAGAAGATAGCTGGTGCAGAAGATGGCAGACTACAAAGGCATAATGACCCTGAAGTCTATTAAGTGACAATACCAAAGAAAAGTAAAAGAAATCATTTGGTTATGAAGCGAAAAATAGTCAAGATCCAAAGAGGGCAAAGATGTTTAATAGAAAAATGTGCATTTTTGGACAACAGAGCAAGGACATTACTAACAGAGAAAGGATATGCTGCACATGTTCAGGGTTTTACTGCGCAACGATTATAATTCATACATAATAACACACTATGACTGGATTTATGTTTTGAACAACAACAGATATTATGCACATCCTTATGTTGCATTTAGTGTATTGAAGAAATTCTAACATTATGTTGAATTATTTTAGGCAAATGTCTAAAAGGCCTAAAAGACTGTGTACCTAATATACAAATTCATATAGTAATTCAAAAATGGTAATTGCTACTGCATTAAAGGCAGGATACGAAATGTCTCCATTATGGTGTTTAGAATTAGTTGTATATTTCCTCTCCAGTTTATCAAACCGATTTTTGTTTTTCATTCCCTTATATCAAAGGAGGAACGTCTGGGTTGTCCACAAAGTTATCAGAAAAGTTGGTCTGCTCAGTGGTAGTGGTTAGTTGTTTCCTTGACATTTCCAGAGGTCCCTCTCTAGAGCTTTTCTCTCGTGGGACAATATTGCAAAAGTCAACCATTGAGTGTTTCCTTGGATCCACTTCCAACCTCTCCTCGCTGGTACCTTTCCTATAACGGGAACAAGTCATGTCATCAATCAAGTTGATCTATCATGGACAGGTTTCATTTTTGTTTGTTGGCAGGGCTTTATGATAAGAGGACATAATGATTTGATGAAGTAGCCTATATCTTAACCACAAATGCAAGAGGACTAAACAACACACTGAACCAGATAAACAAAATAATGTAAGAATATGCAAGTAAATTAGCAAATAAACACTACATACAACTAAGTAAATAATAAACATTCACGGTCAATACAGTAAGACAGGTCCAGTACTACAAACGGTCTATCCTGGAAACATCCTCACTGTGAATGGGTCATTAAGTATGTTGTCACATACAAATACCTTGGTATATGGCTGGACTGCTCAATGTCCTTTAATAACCATTCATCCTCCTTCAGCTCAAAGGTAAATAGAAATGTGATTTAATTGTGTCGATTAAATTAAATATTTTAAGTTCTCCCAACAACATGCTACATGGCCTTTTTTAGTTATCTAGATATTGCACATCTTGTTTTGCCATAAGTGATAGAGCATGATGAACAAATAATAAAACCGTCAGAAAAAAACTAACTTCAGTGATGATATCACTGCTTTCCACCTGCTAAAGCTGTACTGGGATATTCCAGTGTTAATCACAAGGGATCTGCTACACAGCTTTGCCATTGGGACTATGGGGGTTTGGTGAGCCTTTCGGAAGGAAGGGAGTAGGTGGGGTTCTGTGTTTTTGAGGCCACTATCTCTGTTCTTGTTTCAGATATGATGATTTTTGTTCATTTGTTTTGTGGTTTACAGTAAACAGGGGTTCTTGTATTTTAATGTCTGTTTATCTGCCAGTTTGTCAGGAAAGCTTTCACGATTCTAATTGTATAATTCTAATTGTACTATTTAAATATCGTATGCCTCGATAACACTCACATCAGCACACTGTGCAGCAACTACCTTTTAAATCTAACCTGCCCTCAGCCTTTCCCAATTCAACCCTCTCCTTATCGGTCGCTAGACATTCCTTGTTTGTCCGTTTTGAAAAATAAATCAAAAGACTACATCTAATTAAATGCAGAGGCAAGCGACATTTCGATTGGTTGGCTCCAGCTGAGACAGTACTTGACCTTTCCCCCCTAACAGAATTAAGCTGCTTTAAAGAAAGCCCCATCATGTACACATCCAACGTATCATTTACCACAGTAACATTGGGGGGGGCAGAAAAATGAAAGCAGTCTGATTCATCGGTCAGAGTGAGCCAATTAAAATGTAATCTTGGCGTGCAGCAACATAAATGGAGGCCGGAGGAGTCCATGGCGCTATGCCGGAGGAGTCCATGGCGCTATGCTGGAGGAGTCCATGGCGCTATGCTGGAGGAGTCCATGGCGCTATGCCGGAGGAGTCCATGGCGCTATGCCGGAGGAGGCCATGGCGCTATGCTGGAGGAGGCCTTGGCGCTATGCCGGAGGAGTCCATGGCGATATGCCGGAGGAGGCCTTGGCGCTATGCCGGAGGAGTCCATGGCGATATGCCGGAGGAGGCCTTGGCGCTATGCTGGAGGAGTCCATGGCGATATGCCGGAGGAGGCCATGGAGGTGCCCCATCGTCACTTCAAGGAATCGCACATTCCACAACGGGAAATGGAGGGCAAATGGAGCCGGCAGATAACAAAACTGAACCCTGTGTTTCTAATGCCTCTGAACAGTGATATGGCTGCACTATGGAGCCGGAGAAACACAATATCATTTAGTGTAAGTCCAAAAAAATTGTGTCTTGGACTAGGACTGAATCTACACTTCTGTGATGTCAAAATTGCATTTTCATTAAAATGGGTCTCAGTAATAGCATCACAAAGGTCTGGTTAGCTTCAGTGCGTGCCATTGATCCGTACCAGATTGGATTTGAACTGGATTTTTCTCCGTATATGCCTGTTTGCTTAGAGTCTCTTATATGAATCAAATGAAATTGCATCTAGATAAAATAAGCAGAAAACAGACGGAGTTCTGTGTCCACCAAAAATGTGCTCAAATGCTATTCCTCTCTGTTAGAGTTTCTTATCTGACAGCATTCTCAGTGAAAGAGGGCAAGCCAATCTATATTAAAGTAATTATGGGATGGGGGCAAGATTAACGACACCTATGTACTGGGTCTAAGTTTAGCCCCAACACTAGTCTTCATAAGGGGCCGGTACACCCAGACGTCAGTACTTTGGGAGACAGACGAAGCCATTAGTTGGAGGATGCTCTAACAACGCACTCATAGTTAGGGTGAGTTTAAAATGGGCCCTCTAATAGAGGAATGCCACTGGTCATAAAACAACCCAGTCTAAAGAATTGGCAACAGTAGAAAGCCATGCCAGTTGTGACTTCTAATCAGAATAAGGAAGTACTGTAATGTTAGATGATAGCCAGTGAGTAATAAAGCAAATTGTTTTATTAATTTTATTTTATTAAAACTTGACATGTGGTGCAAAATTCGTGCAAAAAATTCAATGGTTTTCCAGACGCTGATTTGTTATCAGCATTTATTCTGGGAATCCTGGGATTTCACAAAAAACAGTGAATTTATAGACTGTTTCTGTAATTAGAATAAGAGTCGGGGGAAAAGTTCAACTGCAAAAGAAACCGAAGCAATGTACAGCACCTCAATCTCATGATTAACGTTTCAATTAATTACCTCTGTACTGTGTGAATACAAGGTGTATTAAAACTAACTGGTCTTGTGACAGTGACTTTACGTAACCATTTTATGTTCATGTAAACTGCTGTTTGCAAACATGCCAACATTTTACATATATATTTAGATTTAGATTGCTGACACAGTGACTATGTCAGACTATAACTTAAAATGTAGTCATGAACATGCCTAGTGAAAAGAATAAAAGCCATGGCAACATAATCTCTGTCCTCCGGTTCCCAGGTGCTGAATGCCTTTGCCACAGCAACCTCAGAATGTGACATGTAAGCAACTCCCAGAAGGGTCAAAAGGTCAGATCTAATCAGGACCTTTGGGCATAATAAATCAGCAGCACCAAGCGGCTCCCATTTACCTATCAAACTGAAACGGAAGGGCCTAAGTCACTTAGCATTTTGATTGAATATTTAATTTAAACAAGTGGAATTACAAATGTAGCCCGCACTCCTACCCAAGCGCTCCCTGATGGGGCCAGCCAAAGGACAAAGCCTGGTAAACCAGTCTAAAAATGGAAATGAGCAGTTTTTCTGTTACAAAGGGGTTTAGCCAGCACACCTCAAGGAGAGGTGAGGCAGCCCAACTAGTTACCAGCCAGGAAGATCGCCCAAGAACCCTTGACAAATCTGCTTTTCAATAGCTAGGGCACACAGCACAGAATTCACTTGAGCACAATATGCAATATGACTCCATGGTAATATCAGACAGACACTCTCAATGGAAAAGATGATAAAATACTGAATATGCCACAAATCTTAACATTCATTAGCGTATTGTGAATTTTATTGGAGGTGTTTTTCATGCTTTTTGCATTAACCATATTTACTGGATACATGCAGGGTGAAAATGTATAGATACTTTATAGGTGACTGTAATCTGGCCATCCTTGTTTAACTAGTGGTTGGTTGTTTGGCATCATAATGGCTCCCTTGACTATCTTTGAGTTCTCTTTCACACAAAGATCACAAAATTGGGGACAAAATTGAGGTTATAGTCTTTTTTAAAGCTTGTAAAACTCATCTTGATATCTAACAACATTGATTGCGCTGTAGTTACTCTGATATTAAAAAAGGAAGAAAATCCAGATAAATTACCTTGTCTTGACTTCAGGTTTGTTACTGCATTCAGAAGCTTTGGCAGTAGGGATGGTCTTTTTCACTTTAATTTCACACTGAGCCTATAAAAACGTATTTTAATGAGATACAGAAATTATGGTTGACTTGTAAATATGGGCTACTGTATGTATACCAAAACCATTAAGACCATGCAACATTACAACCTGTTAGATGGTTTCCTACTGGGAAAATGATATATGGGCCAATATATATTGTAATATTTCGTTAAGTTTCCTTCAACTAGCCATTGCAAAGCTCCACAAATTTTACCCACTGCTAGCTGAAAATGAATTAAAGTAATGGGGTAAAAAAACATGCTAACATCCCCCATCAGCTCCATCAGTTTGTATCTAGCATTGGTTATTTAGTTAAAGTTTGCTATGGCTGTTTAGCAAGCAAGCAAGCACGTTTATTCATATAGCACAATTCATATATAAAAGCAATTCGGTGTGCTTTACAAAGAAAAAGACAAATATAAAAATACAATAGAATAAAAACAAATACTAGAATAAAAACATCAAATATGCAATTCAATGTGCTTTACAAAGAAAAAGAAAATGGAAACAGAAAAATGAAAAAAAAAAAAAAACTGGTAGCAGATTCCATGAGGAAGCTATAAAAGCTGTAAGGCTAACAGTGTGATTAGTTTGACTGAGTTTCAGCACTCAGTCATAGGCCTGTGAAAAGAGAAGTGTTTTAAACCTGGATTTAAAAATAGATATGTTTGTCTAATATCTTCTGGTAGTTTATTCCAGTTGCATGGAATAAATATATTACATAACGGCTCAATACAGCTTAAAAACTAAACCATGGACTACAGTTTCTCTTGGTCCATACATTATTTTCAGGTTGAGGAACCACGATTAATCATCTGTAGCATGACAATGGACATAAGATGATCTTAGTTCTAAAGTCAGCCACTGACTGCAGAATATTTTTTTTGCTAGTTTTGTTGACCCTGGTGAATGATTGTGAAAGAGTGTGTTAACTAAAACAGGGAGAAATGGTTAACAACTGCCCATCTTGCTGTATTTTGCCTTAAACACTCAGTTAAATGGTTACTCACCATTCCTCACAACTTACTCACCAACCAACTGATATTTTATGAAATAGACTTTTAAGATGAATGCGAATTGTAGAATAACATTTGCAGTACAGGGTGACAGTACACAAAACAGGCAGTAGCTGTAACTCATAAGCACCATTCTTAGAACTACCAGCTGAAATTACACAAACACATCTCAATGCATATTTAAGAGTGTGCACTGGAGATTAAGTGCCGTTTTAACAGATTTAGTGTATCCATGAGCAGGTTTTTGCCTAACCATAAAGTAGATGACGTTCAACTAAATCCTAATATCCAGACCCAGCGTTTGGCATCCACCAGCGGTGTCTCAAAAATAACAGCAGTAACATCATTACCAGCTGAATAATGAAGACAGATGCAGTGGATACAATGCAGTGATGGGTCACAGCACATACAGTTATCCCACAGGAGCAGAGTGGATGAGAAGCAGTGCTCAGTAGACAGGATCACATAAGGCTTCAGCCCAATGGGCACCATTCTTACATTTCGCCACTAAGCCTGAACAGCACTTTGGTCAACAGCACTGCACAACGCATATATTCAAATGTGAATTTTGGCAGAAGCGTGGGGTGGGGGTGGGGGGGGTATCACTGGAGTGGCACGTGCTTAATCTTTCATGCATTATTGATCGTGCCGTAATCAGGACGCTTATGCCTGGGTAATTTATGTCCTGAGCTTGGGTGTCCACACACCAGGCAGACGGCACGGTGTATTCACTGTACATGTTATCAGAGGCTCGTTTGAAAATGTCAGCTTTTTTCTTTTACTATTATTCTACCCGGTAGGTATGCTAAGAACACATTCTTATTCACAGCAACAAACTGGGAGCAATCAGGGTAGCGTGTGTCTTGCACAGAGACAGATCAACAAGGTTTTTCACCTTGTCAGCTCTGAAATTAGACCAAGGAACCTTTCGTTTGCTGGCCCAATGCTGTTCACCACCAGACAATGTGGGCCACAACTAATGGCACTCCTAGAAAATCTTGTGAACAAAATCGAATTATTGAGTATGATTATATACATTTTTGGATTGCCAAGTCACCAAGTATGACAAACTATAATTAGAGGTCATGACCATGCCAGCTAGCTACTTGGACCTCTAAATATCAGGACCATGATCCACAACATTTTCCCAGATCCACACATAAAATGCTAATTGATCACATAGTCTAGTTTTTGCAACGGTCATAATAATACTAAGCATATGCTAGCCATTGTGAAGCTCAGGATGGTTGACTACATACCTTTGGCATTGTGAAGCTCAGGATGGTTGACTATATAACTTTGGCATTGTAAAGCTCAGGATGGTTGACTACATACCTTTGGCATTGTAAAGCTCAGGATGGTTGACTACATACCTTTGGCAATGTGAAGCTCAGGATGGTTGACTACATACCTTTGGCATTGTAAAGATCAGGATGGTTGACTACATACCTTTGGCATTGTAAAGCTCAGGATGGTTGACTACATACCTTTGGCATTGTGAAGCTCAGGATGGTTGACTACATACCTTTGGCATTGTAAAGATCAGGATGGTTGACTACATACCTTTGGCATTGTAAAGCTCAGGATGGTTGACTACATACCTTTGGCATTGTGAAGCTCAGGATGGTTGACTACATACCTTTGGCATTGTAAAGCTCAGGATGGTTGACTACATACTTTTGGCATTGTAAAGCTCAGGATGGTTGACTACATACCTTTGGCATTGTGAAGCTCAGGATGGTTGACTACATACTTTTGGCATTGTGAAGCTCAGGATGGTTGACTACATACCTTTGGCATTGTAAAGCTCAGGATGGTTGACTACATACCTTTGGCATTGTGAGGACCAAGTGGCCTGTGATCTGGGACCTTTTTGCAGTGGAACTGTCAGGCCTCACTTCTGCAGGCAGCACCAGCTGAAAAATCTGTGTTTTAAATTATTCACAGGTTTCATTACCAAGTTAAATGTCCCTTTCCTGTACAGACTTCATTACAGTATGTTACATTTCTTCCATTTATCGTGTGTCTGTTTATAGATATCACACAGTGACACACATAAATCACTCCTAATTCCACCAAAACAAGACTGTATCAGAACATAAGATTAGTCCAAAAGCAAAGCACTCCTTTAACTAAGAACCCTAGTAACAGGTCATCAAACTAATATTTGACAGGATATACAGTACAAACTCTTAGTTCATATTCTCAGCTTCATTAATTAATTCATACATATAATGAATTTTGAAGGTGAAATGAGGTGAAGTATTGTCCAATAAATCACCCAGATCCAATTAAGACTACCTGTGACATGACATGTTGAAATATGCTAACTGTTTGAAGCGCAGCCCTGATATTCAGGAAGTCTGAGATGACCAGCTATAGTGTAAGAATCCAATCAGTCAAATGCTTCAACACACATGTTTGTATTCTCTTTTTTCTCAGATATTTGTTGAATATTTGTGAATATTTTTCTAATCTTAAATTAGTTCAAATTACTTAGAAATACTTACATTCACAAAATGCATTGCCCCCCATTTGCTTTTAAATCCATCTTAAAAGTCACTCTGGCCATGTTTGGGAGATTACCTGACTATACCTCCCTGTATGTGCTGAGGAAAATATGACCACAACTGGACATCAAATGAAAGAGTGTCACAATGTCTTTCAACCAAACATTTGTAGGAAGAGAACCATTTCACAGCTAACCATTTCTTTAAAAGGGCAAAACGTAATTTATTTCATCCCACAGCAAGGCATTTAAACTGAAAAGAGAATGCTGTGTTGTTGCAAATGTGACTGCCACTCAGTTAGTCTGTAGCGGTTTTAGTGACATTGCCACAATATCATTTACATTTGCCAACACCCACCAATCTTTCAACAAACATAATCATCAACACCTCACAACGGGTGGCCACCGTGCACCTTAAGTCCAGCAGCTCTGCATGAGAAATCCTGGGGAATTGTGGACTTTGATAAAGGTACCAAATTTCAGTCCTTAGAAGGTTTTTAGCAATAGTGTCCTCAAAAGTGCGACAGGAAGTATACCACTACACTTCACAAATATACCACCTTTGAGAAAAACTGCCAGGCTGCCATAACGCAGAGTGTAATCCCTGCACTGGGCTGGCTGCCTGCAGTTTAATTGGGACATGCCAAGGATTTCCAGCAGCAGTGCGTAGGATGACTAGATGTTTGAATTGTGGGTACTCATCAACACTCTCTGATGAAAGGAGTGAATTCTTACCCTGCATATTTCTGCGAGCCTTCTCTAAAAGAGCATGCGTTATAATGGCACTGTTGTCAGCATATGACATGATGATGCACAATGCAAAACAGACTGCCCGAGAAGCAACCGAAAAACCAAAGCTTGAGTGATACTTCTCTGACAAAATAAATAGGAGTAGCCATGATTGACACATCTTGATGAGAAAGAAATTATTGAAATCAATTGAACTACATTCCTAAATCCTTAACTGAGACATAAGCTTCTTACAAAAGTGTAATTTAAGAAAAAGGGGCTAAAAGTTAATCATCCTTTTCTCAGCCACAATACAGATTGCCCCTTGAGTCTAATTTCTTATCCCCTACTCGATCTCTTCACCATTCCCTCAAAAATGTCTCTCCATCTCCATTCCTATCTATCCTTTCACTTCAATTGCGCAAATCACTATGCCTGCTGGGTTGGTACGACCTCCATGGATTACTGTGCACAGTCGCTCTTGCGCAGGTCATGGGAATGGGCCTTACCCTTGTATGACAGCGCCATGCTCCGAAAAACGTTCACAATAAAATCTTCATGATATACAGCTGACTGATTACAGTTAAAACATTGTAACATACAATATCCACGTGAGGCAGTACCTTTCCTTTGACTGTAACTCTGGCATAAGTTGGCTGAACATCCACATCCATCAGGGAAGTGTCCATATGTCTGAATATAAAACAGATGTTAAGGAGGGCAGACTGTTGTTGAAAAGAGACTACTGACATCAACCAGAGTTAATGGATCTGAATAAAACTCTCGTAGAGCGGAATAAGTACTCAACTTGCATGGGAGGAATATTCAAGGTTTTTTCGATGACCAACCTATAGACTTCCAGATCCAAGACAATGGCATTGTTGTTTTCATCTTCTGTGAGACGAAAATCCAACCTATGGATGATATTGTAATTAGACAGATCAATGATGTCTACAAACAATGTAAATCTTGTGCATCTGATAACCTGGTGCTTGTGCAGAAAAAACATGCTGGACTTTCCAAGGAAGATATTCCAGTAATACACACTTCATACCCAGTCATTTCCCTAGCTTAATAAAAGGATGCAGCTGTACACAGACTTTACTGCCAGCCTCCTAAATTCTTTATTTAGCGACAGGCTATCCCCACTGACCCAATCAAAGCCACAGGAACACCTGCAGCTGAAGCAACTCATAATACCAAAGTCTGGAACTGATTGGCACAAGAGCTCACCGATCTTATTCATCTGGTCATTACAAACGTGACGGCAGAACATTTTTTTAAACGTATTACACCATAATTTGCTCTGACAAACTTTATGTTCTGCAAATTTTCAGGAAGCCTGAACCTTTGTCTTTCCTGTGCCAATTTGTTTGCTCTGCTTTAAATTTTTTTCCCTATATTCAATTGGTGTGGAATGTATTTTTGTTCTGTTTCTGGGCCAAATTTGTGGGCATCTTTCACAGACAAGAATTATTTGACAAATTTCAGTGGAGAACTCCATGAGTGTCTTCCCAGAACCCAATATTTAATCCCTCCTCGTTTTGGTAATCAGTGAATCCTTTAATACAGCAGCTTCCTTCGTATTTTTTTCAAACCAAAACATTTTCCCAGCTGTTATTCAACATGAGTAAGGCATAAAGTGCTGTAGTAATAGAACATAGCAGAGTATGATACATAATGTATAACCAGAAAAAGAAGGTTCCTTTCCAGCGCAGCTCAGTTGGATGATCATGACACAGGGCTGTGGGTTTGATTCCCACAGGGGACCGGAATGAAAATGTATGCACTTTGTAACTTCTGCAAGTCACTTTGGATAAGATTGTCTACTAAATAACTAAAATAAAAATGTATTATGTATCACATACACTGTATAATATTTCACAGTTTGTGGTAGCAGAGTGACATCAATGTGAGCCAGGGGCAACTGGTCTTCGGCACTGTTTAACTTGTGGCCAACTATGGCATGAATCACTGAGACTGAGGGCATGTTTCTATGTGCGTGTGGGTGCATGTTTGTGTGGGCATGTTTTGCATGAGAAATTGACCATGTGGGGACATCCTCACTAGAAAACACTTGAGTTTCTGGCTTAAGGTTTTGGGGTGATACAATTAGGATTAGTATAAAAATGAAAGTTAGGGGACACCATATTTTTTTTTGCATCCCTACAAAATGTGTAAAACCGGACTGTGTGTGTGTGTGGCAGTGAGCAAACATGCCCTTGAATTTATATGCCCTTGAATGTTTGGCCTTGTTACAGACACACAAGGTGACACTCATAGGCAAAAGTGATTAAAGGTGAATTATCCACACTTGTGGCTTTTTAAATTGCAATTAGTGTATGTGTGTAAATAGTCAATGAGTATGTTATCTCTCACATGGATGCACTGAGCAGGCTAGATACTGAGCCATGGGGAGCAGAAAAGAACTGCCAAAATACCTTTATAAAGCACTTTGGAAAATACCTTTATAAAGATGGAAAAGGATGTAAAAAGATATCCAAAGCCTTGCAAATGCCAGTCAGTACTGTTCAATCACTCATTAGGAATTGAAAATTCATGGGAACTCTTGATACTAGCCACGGTCAGGTAGACCAAGAAAGATTTCCGCCAAGACTGCCAGAAGAATTGTTCGGGATACCAAGAAAACCCCACAGGTAGCCGTAACTGCTGCTCTGGAAAATGGTGTGGTTGTTTCAAGGAGCACACATACAACGATAGTTGAACAATTATGAGCTGCATGGTCGAGTTGCCAGAAAGAAGCCTTTACTGTGCCAATGCCATCAAGAAAGCACAGTTACAATATGCCCGACAACACCTTGACATGCCTCACAGCTTCTGGAACACTGTAATTTGGAGTGACAAGACCAAAATAGAGCTTTATGGTAACAACCCTAAGCGCTATGTTTGGAGAGGGGTCAACAGGGCCTATAGTGAACAGAATACCACCCCCACTGTGAAGCATGGTGGGGGCTCACTGATGTTTTGGGGGTGGGTGAGCTCTAAAGGCAGGGGGTGTCTTGTGAAAATGTATGGAAAGACGAATGCAGAATGTTATCAGAAAATACTGGCAGACAATTAATATTCTTCTGCAAGAAAGCGGCGCATGGGATGCTCTTGGACTTTCCAGCATGACAATGACCCTAAGCACAAGGCCAAGTTGACCCTCCAGTGGTTACAGCAGAAGAAGTTGAAGGTTCTGGAGTGGCAATCACACTCTCTTGACCTTAATATTATCGAGCCAGTGCGGTTCAGGCAAGACAAGGCATTTTGCCATGACCAATGGGCAGCTATACCACCTGCAAGAATTTCAGGGCCTCATAGACAACTATTACAAAAGACTGCTCACTCATGTTTTCTTTAAAAATGGTACACACAGCTCTGGAAAAAATAAGTGACCACTGCACCTTTTTCTTTCCTTTCCAAAAAAGTCAAAAAGGAAAGTTTTGAGTGAGGAACAGAAGGGTTAAAAGTAAGAGACCACTGCAAATTGGAAGCTTCTGTTCCTCACTCAAAATGTTCCTTTTCAACTTTTCCCGGAGCTGTATATTGCAATTCTCCAAGGGTATGTAAACATATGAGCACAACGGTATATTTTGAAAAGTGATGTTTTTTATGAGCTTTTCCATAATGTGTTTTTGCACATTTGTAAGTCCATCATTGCTCGGCAGAAATATACAATATAAAACATATAGTTTTGACCACGCAACCCAAAGTGGGTCTAATCTTAGAATCAATTATGCTTCTCTAGTGCAGTATGTTATTGAAGCGACTCTCTCCCAATCCCTGCATACGTACTTGGGTTCGTTGACATTCATCACCCTTCCCTGGGGCGTGATCAGAGTCCTCTGAGCCTTGGGCATCTTCTCTGTCTCCCTGCAGGGAGAAGCAAACCATGAATCCGGTTGGAAGGGGGCTCTCCTGGCTGACAGACTGCAAATTACACCTGAGTTATGGGGATATCAAGGTGAAGGTGAGACTCAATATCCGAGAACTGGAAACGGGAAATTTATGAAGTGAGTTGCAGCGAAAGATGTTTCAAAAGGCATTACTGGTGAACACTTTTTCCAAACAACACAGTACGTCGCAAATGTAAACATTTATCCTGGTTGCAAACAGTTGTTTGGCAGTCAGATTAAAAGCAGAACATCACTTAGACATCGGGAAAAGATGGGATTGTCGTGATGTGTTGTGTTATGTTACGGGTGTTTTAAAACAGCAACAATCATTCATCACCATGACAATATAATATCATGCAATTCTGGTACAGATGGAACTAACGATATCCTTGTTTGAATAAATGAGCTGCTATGTTACTTGATGACAGATTTGTGTATATAACCGTTGGCACTGCATGATGGCATTATACACAAGGTCAAATTCCTAGGTAAAAAATGACCCTGTGGCTTTCTCACACACACACACACACACACACACACACACACACACACACAC